>MCJB01007624.1:116567-159148 GCA_002018475.1 Nicotiana obtusifolia | reverse complement strand
GGGGGGGTGGCGGAGGAAGAAACTCGGCGAGGAAGTTGAAATCTTATGTATTGGAACGTAGCAGTTTACTCCAGTTATGGGGGTCTGAAATCGATCTGGCCCACGGATGGGGATTCAAGAGGGACAGGCCACAAGGCCCAGACCTCTATAGCTGGCACCTGGGCCGTTTAAGTTATTCTTCTCATGCCAGGTGGGTACAGTTATCGCGGAAAAGTAGAAATGTTGGAAGAAGCTCAGAAATATTGGATACCCATTTGTTTCAATTGAAATTTAGTACAATTTTCCAAACAGTGATATATCCTTTTTCTTCTTCTCTAAAATAAAATCTAATCTGTGCTTATCCCCTTGTTGAATAAGAATACAATAGGGAAAAATAATCTCCTTTAAACGCAAAGACATGTTTACGTGGAGATTGTACAATATAAAAAATAATAATCAAGATTTAATAACTCCAAGAACTGATGCTTGAAGTGACAAGGAATGCTTAGCATCACCAATATGAAGACTGTGTTCACCTATAGGAATTCTTCGAACACCAGCCTTGTCTACCACACTTAAATACTTGCAAACATGAATATTTATCGCCACTCGTTGCAGCGACCTCGCCGGAACATGCACTTTTTCAAACGCGACCAATTGTTTATGTGGCGCCCAAAGTCCAACGGGCGGCTTTGAAAATACTAGCAATGTTTGTGTACCGTCCTTTGATCCTACGTTCTTCACGTCGATATGAACTTGAATTGATAACTTGCTGCATTTTGCATGTGTTACTCTGATTGCTTTGCTTGTTGTGATTGTGGTGTTGGAAGCATGGCGACCAAATATTGGAATGGCTAACATGTTTGGAGCTTCAGCAATTGTGTTTATGAATTTGGTGTAGCTTAATCCATGCCCAAATGGGTATACTAATGGACCTTTGTAGAAACGGTATGTTCTTCCAGGGTAACCTTTGGCTAAGTTTGCTCGCATGTCCATTGTTGTCATTGGTAAATTGTTTAGGTACTCTTGTGGGTACCATGTCATTGGCAGCTTCCCACCTGAAAACATGTTTTACTTGATGATCGATTACACTTATATACGCTGATAATGCATAGAATTTTTACTCTATTAGCATATTTTAACCTGTTTTAGCCGGTGGTGGATTTGTACGTGGATAGATCAATAGAATTTTAATAAATTTTAGATTTTGAACCCATAACTTAAAAAAGGTAATAGGTACGTGGTAAGAACACAAACATAAATCTATTAAGTTTAAATTCTGAATTTACCTATTGTTATCCACATATTTCCTATCTTATTTTTCAGATTGCAAAATTCAATGTTCGTGGACGATTACTTATAATTATCTTTTAGGTATATGGTAGTGTAAAAATCTTCAGCAATTTAAAAAAGTTAAGCTCTATATGATTCTCTATATGCTATTTCGCTTTACTCGCTACAATAAATGCTGTACCATAAGAAAAACAGAAGGGCCCAAAAGAAGAAAGAGAATACATTTTTGTGGGATCTTATATTGAGCTTACCTGGATTATGGGCTCCAAAAAGGACATCAGCAATAGCAGCACCACCAGCTTGTCCAGGATAGCCAACCCAAACAATACCACCAATTCGTGGATCCTTCTCAGCAAATGTAACATCAACTGGGCCTCCAGACATAAGGACCAATATAACAGGACCTCTCGAGGCCTTAGATACTTGGGAAATGAGATCTTGTTGGAACCCAGGCAAAAGCAGCCCAGTTCTGTCTCTGAATTCAGCCTCTATAGATTGGTCCAGGCCCATTACTAGCACTGTTGCATCCGCCTGACGTGCAGCATCTACAGCTCCAGGAAATAGTCTATCATCAGAGCAAGCTACATCACCACAACCTTGTTGGTGAATGGTCTTTGCATATTTGGCTATTCCTTGTAATGGGCTTGTGTATCCACATGCAACACCTACATTTTTAAAAAGTTCAATTAGTCTTCTTTCCACATAATTAATACTCTCTTGTCTCATTTTATGTGTCTGTGTTTGACTGGATATGAAGTTTACCTGCGTAGTTTCCAATCATTGTGATGGTAACATCCGAATTAGGTCCAATGACAGCAACAGTACGATGGCGTCGAGGAGAAAGAGGAAGAGCAGGCCCATGATTCTTAAGAAGAACAATGCCCTGTCTAGCAGCTTCAAACGCGAGTTCTTGGTGGGCCGGGCTGCAAACATCTCTTGGGCCAAGGTTTCCATAAGGTTGGGCTGATGGTTCTCCATCAAACATACCCAGCCTCATCTGAACAGCAATTGTATTAGCTAAATTGGTATCTATAGAAACCTCTTTAAGGAAACCACTTTGCACTGCAGTCTCAGTATGTTGGGCCAGAAAAGGCCCACAGTCCAAATCAAGGCCCGCTTTGATAGCATCAGCAGCAGCTTCCTCAGGTGTTGATGTGTAGTGTTGATTTTCGTAGAAAACTCCGACGGAGTCACAGTCGGAGACAATGTAGCCGTTGAGACCCCAACCGCCGCGTATGGTTTTGCGAAGAAGTTCTGGATCAGCACAAGTTGGTATGCCATTGACTTGATTGTAAGAGCACATTACACTAGCCACCTTACCTTCTCTAACACAACTTCTAAATGGTACGTCGAATGTATCTTCCATGTCTTGCTTGCTAACCTGTGTAAATTGCCATAATTGTTAAAATAAAACGTTTCACAATATTGTAATGTTTCTTGCAAATGATGTCTTGATTTCTGTAACCTGTGGACACTGCCATGAATTGAGAAGTAATGGTTTCTTAATTTTGTAATGTTTCAAATAAATTACCCATATGATATTGAACGAGGCATCCTAGATAACTTGTATAGTTTAGCAGTTTGTGAACGGAGAGGCCAATTTTCCCAAATTAGAGGTCATCAACATGTTTAAAATTTAAAGATTATTGGTGGACCTCTTTATACATATATAATCTTTAAATTAAGTGCATAAATAGAATCTATATATGTCCATGGCAATGGTGCACGTACCCGACTTATGTATATGCTGGATTCGGTGGTAGTGGGGACAGTTCAGTAGATTACTACATTTCCAGAAGAGGAAAAAGATTGATGAATAGTAGTGACGTATGGAATTACCTTAGCATTAAAGTGGAATCTATCGACCCCACTCCAGTTATCGAGGTCGTAGGCAGTGTAGTGCTTGCAACATGCCGCTACTTTCAGCCGGTCACCTTCCTCATTTCCCTGTAACCCTCTCACATAGCGCTCAGCGTATATACCGGCCACCACGGGATCCTCACCGGGAGTCTCCTGTCCCCGGCCCCACCTTGGGTCTCTAAATATGTTCACGTTTGGGCTCCAATATGTCAGACCCCCCATCTCCCCATTGTACATTGCTCTTGCTTCATCTGATACTACCTGCAAAAACATCACAGATGAATTTAACAAGTTTAGGAATATGTACAATAATGCATAAAAATTTTGCACATCATAACAGAGGTTCCTGTTCCTCCCTGATTTCAAATTAATATACACTAATAATCCGACTAATAAATGTTATTAAATGCTATAACAATTTATATTGTATGGGTATCGTAAATGTTATGTTCTTTGTTCCATTTCGTCTGATATTATTCGCTTATTAGTCAATTTAATAAAAAAAATATGGAGTACGTCTTTATATTTTCCATCTAAACTATGAAACCCCAACTTATATTTAATCCTTATTGATAAGGAGATGTGACTTTATATTGAATACCATGCCTGTTCAATTCTGGCAAAGTTGCAACTTGGCTAGTAGTCATTGTGGAAAAAGTTATGGCCTATGGGACCCAAAGTGTCGTATCGACCCATCCACAAACTTGCCAACTTTTTCTCAAGCAGCCAATCCTCTGATTGGTTGCAAGTTACAACTAGCACAGAAGAAAGAAAACCTCAAGTACACCTTTTTTTCCTACATTAATCCCAATTATCTCATTCCAGTCACGGCTACCTTTGCTTTTGCTTTACACATGCAAATGACATTACCTAACGGATACTATATATATTATGAAAAATGGGTTATATGTCTTTATAAATATTAAGTGAAACCAAAGGAGATGGTATTACTATAAATTAACGAGTTACTCCAGTGATGGATCACATCACGAGTTGTCAAATCCTAGTCCTTAGTCAGGGGAAGGAAAAAAAGTATTTCGCTTCTAATTTTCTTTCTTTGGTGCTCAAAAAATAGCATAAAAGTCAATGGATGGATAAGATAAACAAAAGAAGTCGCCCTCTTCTTTTGAAAACAAAAGTGTTCATCAAAGATAAACTTAATTGATGCCAAAGCTCTAGTTTGAAACATCAAATTGTGTTAGGATGTCACACGTTAAATTGAGAGAATAGCTAGGCTGTAGTCCCGTTGTATGATCTTGAATGTTTAAAGTGTGATGGAAGTCCAATATTAAAAAAGAGCAAGATATTGATGGGTTCGATTATGCGAAGAAAACGAATCTTTTGCATTAGGCCTAACTTAAGGTTAAAAACTAAGTGAAAATTGTCAAATATCTCGTAAGAAGACAACAACACATTTCTTTAACCAACATCCTAATAACATTAACTCCGACAAAATGCGCACAGGTATATTATCCTATTGAAAGTATACTTTAACCATTTGTAATAGGCTGTAGACTCTTTTTAAAGTAATATCAACTCGTACTTATTCTTGGCAGTAACTTTTTCTTACTAACAAATAATTTGATATTATAATAATCTCTATGTAGTTAGTGAAAAGATATGTTAAAAAAATACCCACCGCCAACAATCAGCAATTCCATGCAGTCGCATGAATCGAAAAGTAAGATCTTTACTCTGCTTACACCATAGACAAAGTTACAAGAACATTATCCTTAACCTTACAAAAGTATGCTTAGATAATATAATACATATAACTATTATAAATTGTAAGTGTAGTTTAATTGTATTTACCGCATACTTATTTGTACTTACCACATCACCAATTAATGATTATTACTAATATCATATGTAATTACTTTATAAGTGAAGATCAATAGTAACATTACGACAACAGTAACAATATATCACCAAACAAGTTAGGATCAGCTATAAGAAACATAAAACGAGTGCCATTATACCATGTTAATACTTACCCGTCCAATTTCTTCCCACAAGGAAGCATTGAAAGAAGCAGCAGTAGTAATGACTTGAGGGAAGCTGGTGGCTCCTGGAAAATCACCTCCAAACTTAGTCCCTGGTCCTACATTTGACACTCCATGTAGTGCCTCCGACCACCACTCATAGCCTTTAATTCCTAGCCTCGGCACAGCTGCAGCAGTGTTGCCCAACAATTTCACCTTCTCTTGCAATGTTAACCTCCCAATGAGGTCCCTTACTCTATCACCAATAGGCAAGTTAATTTGACAAAAGGGGAAATTTTTGGTAGCCCTATCTCTTGGGTCACAGGCAAATGGGGAACGAGCTTGAACAGATATTGCGATAAGAAAGAAGCAAAAAATGAACAGAGTGGAGGTGGGGTTGCTGAAGCCTCCACTCATTTTTGTGTTTGTGGGAAGAGAATATTTTGTGAGAGCTTTGGATGTAAAAAGAGGAGAATATATAGAACTGATGAAACAGAGTTTTTGATTTGTTTCAGTATGGCTATTGGCTGACTAGTGGTTATTATGGAATTAATGATGCATGAGATGATGGGCAATTCACCTTTTTAACAACTAATGGTTGATGGGGTTATACACAATATTTTCGACTTATATATATATATATATATATAATGCTTTTAAAAAAGAATTCTTGTTACATTTGCATTAACTGTTATAAAAAAATAACAGAGCAACATTACTTTAAATTCTTGGATTCGTATGTCGTACAAATAGAGCTTTGTTCATGACCGTCAGATCACCATGATGCTTGTTTCGCTGTTTAAGGAAGCTTATACATATATAGGATAAGGTTTTATACATCTTTTTTTAAACCTTTTAAGATGAAAATGCAAGTTGCAGGTTGCAACTTGCAAGACCAGTTTGATGTTGACTAGGAGTATTATTTAACCAAATCACTTTTGATATAGCGGCGCTCAACTTCCTATCTTAGACGTGTCGGAGAATACTTTTCAATTTAAAAAAATATGCAGACACGCACATTAAGGATCCCTGAATTTTTTCAAAGGATCTAAATCTTTTAGATGTATCCAACTTATTAAGTACGTTACAACCACTTATTGCTATATAAATAAATCTGATTCATGCAGATGTTATATTAACTTTTAATGTGAATAAAACGTTGTTCACTTGAAAGATTCAATGACTCTAACTTTTCTATCACCATTTTGTTATCACCATCGAACAACAATCACCATCATTAATAACTGTCACCAATTATTTTATCGTTAATTATCACCACCAGTTTTGTGTTATGTATCTCAAAATTAACATCAGTCGCTCCGATCATCTCATCAATCACTATCACTATAACTAATTATATATGACTACCGACTATCATCTCACTATCATTATAGATCATTGCCATCCTTAATAATCCATCGCTAGCTTTTAGAGTGTGCTTTAATCAATCAGTTTTAATAGATCACCATATAACTTAAGATTTTTTTCTTTCTGAAATTGATCAGTTTATTCAAATTTAATTATTATTTTATTTGAGTTTTATTTTTACGTAAAGTTTAATTAAATGTATTCAAATGTTGAAAAAAATAAGTAGTCTTAATTATCTAATGTTCAAACTTAAAAACAATCTTAATACTATAATATGTTATGTAGATTTAGATCCATACATCTTTAACATTTAAAAAAAAATCGAGATCTAAGTAATTAATACGGTAACAAACAATCTTCAATGAGTGCTCTTCAACGACTAATTGCCATGTTCTACCAAAACCTTGTAGTAGGAGGTAAGAAGTAAGAAGTTTGAGGTAGTGAAAACAGAAAAGGGTCTAAAAAGCAGAGCGATGTGTCATACGAAGATTGGTTTATGGGTAGCTGAAATATATGATCATATATATACAGATATGCACACAAGAATACTCATTAAATAATAGATATGGATAAGTTAGCATGTCGAGGAACACAGAATTGGTGAAGAAATTATGTTTCAAGTACATGTTGCATTAAATTGATCAGTACGTTCTTGCACTCTATATATATTTGCTATGGAAAGTTAGATGTTAGGCGTTATGCCAAAGCTTTCTTGTAAATTTTCAACAGTTTAATTCTATAAAGCGACAAGATTTTGACTGCTAAGAAATCATGATCAAGAAATAGATGTCCTTTAGATACAATATAAACAAGGAACACTACATGAAATGAGATCTTCAAGGCGACCTTTACGTGACAACCTAAGAATTTGCCACAGTTTTGGTGGCGTTTAATAGTAACAACGAGAGGTGAATTTAGGAAGCATTACAATTTGAATTAATCATTTAAGATTTTAATATATTTCAGTTGGACCTACATTTTCTAAAACGTCATCATCTCTGGTTGCAACGATAGAAAATTTAAATTGCCAAATACATTTCCAATAATGAAATAAAATAAGAAAAAATTAATAATCAAAACAAAATTCACTATATTTCGACTATAAAAAAGTCACTTTATAATGTTAATAAGAAAAATTCACATAATTTTTTTGATTTATCCTACTTATTCAAGAAAGAGTTGTGTATTAATTCTGGGAATATTAATAATAGATAAACACAGATTGATGTATAATCTTTGAATGAAAGTTTTTAGAAAATAATGAAAATTTCATATTAATCGAGTATTTCTTCTTTTTAGTATTTGGAAAATACTTTTTGGCGATTAAAATTTTTTAATATTATTTATTTTATTAGGACTAAGGTCTACTTTCTGGGGTTACTTAATAACGATAAAAAATTTAAAGTACGACCTTAATATAACCGCAACAAAAAATAACACAGATGAGTTGCGATAAAAAAAGGGATCTCCACATGAAGTGCAACTAAAGATTAAATTTGCCTCTCCTCAGAACAAAAAAAAGAAATCTGAGTGAAAACTTTCTTCTAGCAACCTATTAATATCCGTCGCAGATGGTGATTTATTATTGACATATATCTTTTTGTGGCGGCAGAATAGTCACGCAAACCCCTGTATTGTTTAAGAATGAAAGAGCTAATGCTGAAAAACAATTGTGTTTTATTTATTTATCTTTTCTTTTTTGGGGTCGAAACACGTTTAGCGTCCATCTCAAATTTGTATCTGGTCTCTTTTTCATATGACTTATTGGATATTCGCAACAAAATTATGCAAAGGGAGTAATGTTAGTTAACTTTGCTTAAAAGAGTGGATTACATGTAAAAGACTGGGGTCAGAGGCAGAAAAATATGGCTGCCAAAGGTCCCACGCTTGGGCGGCGTAAATCGTAATTTTTCGTACAGGCAATTATTGTTGCATTGCTTCACTGAGGCGATTGCCAGCAAAGAAAGCACACCTCATATAGAACTGAATATATCCTAAACAGATATATTGAAAGAAATAGATAGCTTTTTAGTTGCATCAAATCTTAAATGATTAATGCCACACTCACAAGTCAATACTCAATAGAGAAGTAAATGAACTAGGGATAAGAGATTTTGGGTTATTTTATGGGATATATTCCTACCGAATACTTTATGAAACAATGACCAATCCGGATATATTATTTATCTTTCAAGTTTTCCACCCTTCTTTAAAACAATATTTTATATACTTACGATGAAGAGTATTTGCCTAAATTAACTTTCACTCCCCTTTAGTGTGTCACTCCATATTAGTATTTTAAAAGGGGCGTGAGACGGGGTATTTTATTTAATATTATAAGGTGTAAGTTCTGAGACATAGGACTTAAACCCACGGATCTTTAATTTTCAAATTATAAATTAATGAAATAGTATAATAATACAAAAGTTACAAAAATATTTAAAAAATTTAAATTTTTAAAAAAATATTAAAGAAGCTATAGAAAATAAAATATCTATTATGTTTTCATAAGTATAAACAACACAATAATGTTAAAGTTATTATGAGATATAAATCAACTTAATGTCCTGACTTTTAAACTATTAAAATATCATAATTTCTTAAAAATTATTATCAAACTATAATTTTACTTTTATAAAAGTAAATAATCAATAAATTTTATCAGTACTATAATTTAAAACATTACTCCTTTATGTATAGTAATACAAAAAATGCTTTCAAATATTATAATAATAATAAATTAATAATTTTGAGAAACATAGAACTAAGATACGAAGTCCAATAGCACGATATAAATTTCGTCTATCTATATTCAGAAGAAATATTCATATAATATTCACCATCTTAATTAGTAAATATGCAATAATATGACTCGTTATTTAAGTTACTCTCAATCATTCATATTTGTATAGATGGATAGAACTTTTATCATTCGTCTATTAGAATTTTTAGGGTTAATGGTGCTAATTAGGGAGTTACACACATAATTTGTGTAGGAACTATTAAGTCGGTGTTGAGCGTTGGACGTATTTAGGACACATAATTGAACGCTGGGGGCATAAGCATTACAGGACTAAGCCCCACACTAAGTGTCCCGCCCATGGGTGAGTCCCAAAAATGCTTCAATAAACACTCGACTAATTAACATAACATTGTTATATCTGAAGGAATATAATTATAATACTCTGCCAATCCACGAATATGATTTTGATATGGCATCCTAGCATTAAATACGAAGATTATTATTTAATTTTCCTTTCTTCCAAACGTATTGTAGGATGCAGATCGGACCAATCTTTGCATGGATCTAATCTTGACAATCTTTTTTCTTATTTTATCAGTGTTATTATAAGATGATGGTAGGATAGTAGCTGGGTTATGGACGACAAAATTTCGACATCCTCAGTAGTCGGTTTTGTTTTTCTTTTCACAAATTGGATTTGGTATTCTTGGGAAGGTACCATCACTTCCTTCAGTGCGTTTTCAATTAATCATCATAATCCTTACTCTTCTTTTTTCTTTATTTTTGTCGGGAAAAAAAGATATACAGTATTAAAAAATCGTACTTTTTAGATTGTTGGTCTTTTCCAAGATGTATAATCAGGATTATATTCATTTTTTGTATAACATTTGTTTAAATGATAGCGCCCAGATGGGATCTCAAGCTTTGGGACTATTAGCTGTGAGTATAAAATGGTTATGCTTTTGCGGATCATAGTCAAGCTGCGATATTTTTCTTGGATGTCCTGCCTTTTGACCAAATTAGTGAGATAATCTAATCTTGTCAATTCCGGCGTCTGATGGCATCCGTGAGAAGTGACTAATTTAAAATTGTATAGCATTTAAAGCAAACAAAATGCAAAAATTTAATTAATTGTCTAGGGTATACTAACATAACTACATAATTACGTTAAAAGTCATAGACAAATTCAGAGAAAATTAAGATGAAACTGCTCTAGCGTAAAAGACATGATTCAAAGCGCAAAGCATGCATAGGACGTTTTTGGAGCGTATAGGATAAAACGACCACTATTAACGGTTTGCACCAATTAATTTTAAATCTCAAATTCGCAACTAGTAATCATGTTGTTTGACCAAAAAAATATGAATTTTGATTCAAATAATTAGATTTATGTAAATAAGGATTAATTTAGTTAATAATAATATTTTTAGATAAAGTTCTTAAATAAGCAATAAATATCACGCAAGTGTGGTCGGTCAGTAACAATGATGTGTAGTAAAAATTCCACAAATCAGAAATGATAGTGTTGCATTAAATAGCAATGAATAGCAATAAATGGCATTTAAGTAAATGGAGGAAATGAGTCGCCCAAGAAAAGATGGAATAAGTGGATGTTCTTCCTGACAATGACTAATGATAGACAATCCTTTGAATATTTGAGTTATTCTCGGATCTAGTAAAAAAGTATGGACAAAAATCTCAGTGAAAAGGTGATGTTTGTATCTTAGCAAGTGAGAGCCGTATCTTTTAGTCAAAGTGTGTTCTTTACAAATGAATATCACATGTACCCTATCATTGTCTCTTTTTTTATTTATATGGGACATGTTCCTAAGAAACCTCAATAGTACAAGTGTAGAGAATATCCACTAGAATATTCTCTTTAATATCCTATCTTGAAAACTAGTCGTTACAGCTCTGTCAACGGTACTCGACCTCGACCTTGACCCTCTTTGACACCTCGACTACTGCTCTCGTTGGCTATTCGACCATAGTCTTTGCTGCTTCTTGGGCCATTTCGACAAACGACAACTTGGGAACTCATCCCTTTGTACTATATTGGATTAAATATTCTACAGACAAAATTTGACCCATACAGTTAGTCCCTCCGCTTATTGAAGCTAGCTTCAGGCGGGTTCGATGAGCGGATCTTATTCGTTGTGGTCGAAACAATCGAGCGAGTTGTGTAGGTCATGGTGGTTACGACGAACAAGCAACGTGGCCCTACGCGGGCCGCTCATTTCAAACGCGTCGATTTTCTCGGGTGATTTGTTGGAGTCATGTTGTCCACGAGTTAGGATGACGTCATGATGTCATGCGTCATTATGACGCATATTCTCGCTTCGAACCTCTCTTTTCTGTTCCAGTGATTTGTACTGCTCTTAGTTCTTCCTCGTTTGATACCTCTCTTTCTTTTATCAAAATATGCCTAACATGCCTTCTGAGTTTGGTGAGGGAAGCAAAGCGATCCCTTTGGCAATGGTGTTTCCCCCTCATGAGGAGAATGTTCATGCCGCCATCGAGGATGGAGCCTTTCCGTTAGTGGAGGAGATAATTCCTCACAACCCTGACTCCAGATCCAATTTCACCAAATTACCTGAAGCTGATCCTAGAGCCTCTCGGTCAGTGATGACGGCGAAGGAGTTAGAAGAGCTTAAGCGTAAGTTCAGCGTCCCCAATCATGTTGAATTAAACCTGATTGGGTGCGACACGGTGCAGGTCCACTGTCCTAGGTACTACGCCTTCTACGCCTACCCCTTCCAAGTCGGCTACACTCTCCCTTTCCTTCCACTGGCGGAGGAATTATGTCATCATTACGGTGTTTGCCCAGCTCAGATCGCGCCGTATGTTTACAAACTTATAAGGATGCTCACCAAATTTTCCAAGCTAGCCGAGGTCGAACTCACACTTCGGCATTTAATACATCTGTTTTCCCCTAACTTTTATAGGGGGACGATGTTGAATCTTTGCCACCAAGGAGACAAGTGCTTAGTGGTGAAGAAGGACGATAAAGCCAACCGCCAATTCTTGTTCAACTTCTTCGTCGTCAAAACAGAGGACGTGGTGGCTAACATTGACAGTTTTCCTGAGGCTTAGAATTGTGCTCGTAAGTATCTAATTTCCTTGTTCGTAGGTATCTGATTTTTCTCCCGTGCTTAGTCGTGGGCTTTGATCTCTTGCCCTTTTCTTGTGCAGCCGAAACCTCACCTACTCCTTTGGTCGAGGACAATTCTGACTGGGTTGGTCGGCTCCTCCCTCACATCGTAGGGATCCGTGAGTGGTCAGGTTTCTTCAAGAAGTTTGGGCCTGCTCTTCCTTCGACTGGTAAGTTCCTTTTATCACCAATGTCTTAGTTCTTTTTTCTTTTTGTTTACCTTTGCTGATCTTTCCCCTTCCCTGTGTTTTTCCTAGCTTCGGCCAAGGGATCTTCGAAGAGGTCGAGGGATCTGGTACCCTCATTCCGAAAGAGGAAAGCTAATATGTCTTCGGCTCCCGTCCCTTCTTCAACTGCGACTACTTTTGTTCGTGCCCCGGTTCCTTCTTTGACTGCTGCTGCTTCTATTCGTTCCCCGGTCTCTCTAGTAGTTGTGTATGAATCTATCCCTTATTCTAACGTGGAGACTTTGGCCGCAAAAACCTTAGCCCTTCCCTTATATTGTCTAATCGATGAGGACGAAGAGCATTTGCCTGGTGATGGGGATCTGATGCCTTGTAAGAGGAGGGCCACAAAAGTCATGGGGGAGAGGTCTACGGCCACCGATGTGGGAGACTACGGCTTTGTCCTTCGGGAGACAGCCACAGTGCATATCTAGGAGAGACCAGAGGCTAGTCCCGAGACCATTTGTTTAGAGGATACAGATGTACGACCTGAGGGGGCTGCAGTCAAAGGCGTGGCGGGCCGTGACGGTTCTGTTCTTCCAAGACGCAAAGAGGCCTCATCTTCCAGTGTTTCGACGGACATACCTCCTTTGACTAATGATAAAAGTAAGGATGTCGCTAAGGAGGATGTTGGATCTGATTCCGACATGGATGCAGGTGAGTTGAGGATGATCGATGAGGGGCTTACTCAGCTTGAAGTGAGGTTGGAGGGGGGTTCGAGGACTATTACGATCCCGATGGACCGTATCTTCTCGTGAATACCGAGCAGATTATCCCTTCCCTTGTCCCTCTTAATTCTGAAGTTGAGGGCACGAACCTCAAGGATATGAACGACAGCGACCTGTCGAATAACATTGTCGGCCTCGCCATTTGGCTAAGTACATTCGTCGTTAGTTGTTTTTTCTTTGGTATTGTAATTTCACAGTCTCTAACTTCTTTTGTTCATTTTGTAGACGGTCGTCTTAGAAATTGAGAGTGCTCATAAGGAGCAGATGCGTAAAGACATCTACGTGAACTTGAAGGACAACTACTTCAGAGTCCTTGAGAAGTACCAGGAGCTTCGGTGTCAGCTTCGTGAGGGCGGCAATATGCGCCAACTGAGGGAGGACTTGAAGGCCAAGGACGA
This sequence comes from Nicotiana obtusifolia, assembly GCA_002018475.1. Taxonomy (NCBI): domain Eukaryota; kingdom Viridiplantae; phylum Streptophyta; class Magnoliopsida; order Solanales; family Solanaceae; genus Nicotiana; species Nicotiana obtusifolia. Next base: position 145,422 of record MCJB01007624.1, on the reverse strand, counting down.
GGAGCTGGTGTGGATGGTGGGGAAGTGCAGTGTCCTGGAGGGGACGTGGAGGAGCAAAGAGGAAGAGCCTAGCTCAGAAAGGGGGTCGAAACCCAGTATAGCGATCTCCAAGCTCAGGTGGTTATTTTGCGTGCCCAGCTTGAGGTTGCCAATTTAGGGCGGAGGCTCTAAGTGGCGAGGTCGCCGAAAAGGCAGAGGATTTAGAGAAGGCGGAGTCTGCTCGGCCGAGGCTTTGAGGAAGGCGGAGTCTCATGAGGTGGTGATTTGGATTCTCCGTTCTGAGCGACAAAATGACTTAGAAACGGCAAAGCTTAAAGAAGATCCGCTCGATGAGAGGATTGGAGAGTTGGAGAAAGAGACTTCTGGCCTCTACGATTGAGTTGCTGCTCTTGAGGCCGAGAAGGCCTTATTATTGGCGCAATTGTCCTCTTCCCGTACATTAGATTTTCCTAATATTCCTCGGTAGTTGTATGAGGAGTGGATTCATGCCGAGGCCCAGTTAGATGTCTTTCGAGATTGGCATGCGGCGGGCTCCGCTTCTAAGCTGCCCTCGAAGATGTTCGTGTTAAAGCTCGTGAAGCTCGAGTTGCACTTGGGTATGATCCCGCTACGCCTGAGGTCGGTGAGGACGAGGGGGATGAGAGTGTAGACCGGCTCGAGGAGAATGTCTGGTATGACGCTGCATATCCTGAGGGCGAAGGTGGCGATAGAGAGGGTATTGATGGTCAGGGTGGCTACGCTGTTGAGGGACAAGTCGGTGAGGATGTTGAAGGCCGTGATGGTGTGGCCAATAGTTTTCTATTTTGGTTTTTTGTATTTTTTTTGTCGGCGTCTTCAAGAGCCTATTGTAAACAGTTTTAAGTATGTGAAATATCAAAGTTGTTCCTTGCATCTTCTTCTCTTCCTATGGTTTATTTTTTGTACTTGTGTATATTTTTGTTTCTTTGTTGGGATGTGGCCGATGGCCGTTAGGTGTTTGTTCGAGCAAGGTTGAACATAACCTTTCATTATATCGCGGTCGAGGGCCGGTAGGTATTTGTTTGAGCGGGGTCGAAGATAACCTTTCATTAGATTGTGGCCGAGGGCCGGTAGGTATTTGTTCGAGCGAGATCAAACATAACCTTTTATTAAATCGCGGCCGAGGGACGGTGGATGTTTGTTCGAGCGGGGTCCAACATAACCTTCTATTAGATCGCGGCCGAGGGTCGGTAGGTGTTTGATTGAGCGTGGTCGAACATAACCTTCCATTAAATCGCGGCCGAGGGCCGGTGGATGTTTGTTCGAGGGGGGTCGACCATAACCTTTTATTAGATCGCGGCCGAGGGTCGGTAGGTGTTTGTTCGAGCGGGATCGATCATAACATTTCGTTAGATTGTGGCCGAGGGCCGATAGGTGTTTGATCGAGTAGGGTCAAACATAACCTTTTGTTAGATTAAGGCCAAGGGCCGGTAGGTGTTTGTTCGAGCGGGGTCGAACATAATATTTCATTAAATCACGGCCGAAGGCCGGTAGGCATTTGTTCGATCGTAATCAAACATAACCTTAATGCTAAAAAGGTGTGCTGAAAAGCGTAAAGTTTCTTATTGCTTTGACACCGTCGCTTTGGCTACATACTTGGAGAAATTTACAGATTTTTGGGTGTTGGCTTGCCTTCCAGTCCCAGTCCCAGTCTATCTAGTCCCTCTATTGGTCGATCTGGAGAGTATTGAGAGGTTGAGCAATGAAATAGTAACTACGGCCCTACCTTCGCATACTTCAACTCGAAGCATTCCCTTCACCGCCTCGTTAAAAACCTTCTTGAGAAAATCCAAATGGGACAAAACTCAAGTGAGAAAAAAAAAAAGTACGTCTTAGGGGACGCTTTTTCTCTCAGAAGTTAAAGTATTTGAGGTGGTTGATATTCCAATTGTTTGGTAGTAGCTTTCTTTCCATTGTCTCCAATTGGAACTAGCCCTTGTTTGCTTCGGCTATGATTTTATACGGACCATCCTAATTTGTTTCCAGCTTGCCTTCCCTGGATCTTTGCTAGCTTGAGTTTTAGTTTTCAGTACGTAGTCCCCGACTTTGAGTGGCCTGGCCTTTTCTTTCTTGTTGTAATAGCATTCTGCTTGTTGTTTTTTGGCGACCATTCTTATGTAGGCCATATCTCTTCGTCGAGTTCCTGCCTTCTGCCATCGTCGTTACTCGTGCCGCTCTCATGGGTGTACCTTAGGCTGGGTTCTCCAACCTCGACTGGTATTACTACCTCGGTCACATAGACCAGAGAGTAGGGCGTCTCTCTTATGCTTGTTTTCGGAGTTGTTCAAAAGGCCCATAATACTTTTGGTAGTATTTCCGGCCATAGTCCCTTGGCGTCTTCGAGCTTCTTCTTCATAATATTCAGTATTGACTTATTGGAGGAATCTGCTTGCCCGTTACCTGCGAGGTGATATGGGGTCGAGAGTATCCTCATGATATGCCATTTCTCGAGGAATTCGGCGGTTTTCTTTCTTATGAACTATGCTCCATTGTCACAGCTGATTTCTTTGGGAAGGCCGAATCGGCAGATGATGTTTTTCCATATAAAGGTGATTACCTCCTGTTCCCATATTTGGGCGAATGCTCCTGCTTCCACCCACTTGGAGAAATAGTCAGTTAAAACCAAAGGAATCGCACATTACCTCGCCCTGCTGGGAGGGGGTCCACGATGTCCATTGCCCATTTGATGAACGACCAGGGGGAGGTGACCGAGTGGAGATGTTCACTTGCTTGGTGAATCATTGAGGCGTACTTTTGGCACTGCTCGCATTTCCTTACGAAGTCTGCAGCATCATTTTCTCATGGTGGGCCAGTAATATCCCGCCGGTATGAGGCATCTGACTAGTGCCCGATTGTCGAAGTGAGCCCCACAATGGCCTTTATGGACTTCTTTGAGGACGCGTTGAGTTTGGTTCGGGCCCAAGCACTTTGCTAGAGGGCCGTCATAGGTCCTCTTGTACGGATCGCTACGGAGGATACTATACCTGGCCGCTTACATTCTTAGTTTCCTGGCCTCTTTTTTATCGTCGGGGAGTGTGCCATCCTGCAAGTATGCGAAAATACGATTGCGGTAGTCCCAAGTTAAGTTTATGGTTCTTACCTCGACTTGGTCTAGTGATGAGTTGAGGAGATGAACCACGTTTTTGTCTCTAGTCGTGATGCTTTTGGTAGTTGCAGCTAGTTTGGTGAGGCCATTTACCTCAACATTCTATGGCTCGTGGGATTTGATCGAGCTGACATTCGTCGAACTCAGGCAGTAGCTTGCATATTTTGGTCTGGTATTTTTGCAATCTTTGTTCCTTAATTTGGAAAGTCCCTATGACTTGGTTGACCGTGAGCTGGGAATCAATGTGCAGTCTCAACCGTTTCGCTCCATATTTAAGTGCTTACCTTAAACCTACAATTAGGGCCTCATACTCTATCTCATTGTTAGTCATATCGGGGTAACTTATGGATTGGCGGATTACTTGGCATGTTGGGACCTCGAGTACGAGTCCCAGTCCGGACCCTAACGCGTTGGATGCGCCATCGGTGTATAGGCCCCAGAGGTATTGTGTTTGGAGGGAAGCTTGGAAGGCTTCCCTTTCGACTTCAAGCATTTTTTTTGTGTTGAAGTCGGCGACGAAGTCGGCGAGCACTTGTGGCTTTATCGCCGTTCCCGACTAGTATGTGATATCATGCTCACGTAGCTCGATGACTCATTTGGCCAGCCTTCCTAATATCTCATGTTTATGCAAAATGCTTCTCAGGAGGAAACTTATGACGACCGAGAAGGGATGACACTAGAAATATGGTATGAGCTTCCATGAAGCTACGACCAAGGCCAGAGCTAATTTTTGAGGTGTGGGTACCTCGTCTCGGCGTCGAAGAGTGTTTTGCTAATATAATAGATAGGAGATTGCATATCTTTGTTTTTGTGGATCAAGACTACGCTTGCTGCTACCTCGAATACGATTAGATAGACGAGGAGCTGCTCCCCAGGTTCGGGTTTCGAAAGCAAGGGCAGTGATGACAGGTATGCCTTTAGTTCTCGCAGAGCCTGGATGCACTCGGAAGTCCATTCGAGGCTGTTGTCTTTCTTAAGTACGCCAAAAAATTTATGGCACCTATCCGACAACCTCGAGATGAACCTTGATAGGGCGACGATGCGAGCAGTCAACCTTTGGACTTGTTTTTTGGTGGTCAAGAGTTTTTCTACCCCTCGACGGCTTTGATTTGGTCTGGGTTGACCTTGACCCCTCGCTGCAATTCCGGAAAACCCAAGAACTTTCCCGAGGCTACACTGAATGCGTATTTCTCTGGGTTCAACTTCATTCTGTAACGTCTGAGTATGTCAAAAATTTATTTCAAATGATCAATGTGATCTTCTCCCCTTTTGGACTTGACCAGCATGTCGTTATATATACCTCCATTGTTTTGTCGAGCTTGTCTTTGAATATCCTTGTTACCAATCTTTGATAAGTAGCCCCTGTGTTTTTTAGTCCAAACGGCATGATCCTGTAGCAATACGTTCCTTGGTGGGTGATGAACGTGGTCTTCCTGATCTTCTTCTTCTATGAGGATCTGATTACTTCCCGAGTAAGCGTCCAAGAAACTATTTAGCTCATGCCCGGCCATTGCGTCGATGAATTGGTCGATATGAGGTAATAGGAATGTATCATTCGGACATGATTTGTTCAAATCAGTGAAATCCATGCACATCCGCCATTTCTTATTTTTCTTTTTGACCATTACTATGCCGCCGACCCAATTGGGGTACTTCGACTCCCTGATGGAACCGTTTTCTAACAGTTTTACCACCTTCTCGTGGACTGCGTTGTTAATAGCAGGGTTGAATTTACGCCTGACCTATCTCACAGGGGAATGGAATGGATCGACGTTTAATCTGTGCGTGGCGATTTCCTTAGGGATACGTGCCATATATGCATGGTTGAAAGCAAACAAATCAGCATTAATTGTTAAGAATTGATGGAATCTACCTGGTTCCCGAAGTTTGCAGCCGATATAGGTCTTCTTGCTATGATCGTTGAGTTCCAATTGAACGAAGTCGAGGTCTTCTATGGTCGATCCTGCGGCTTCGACCGTGTGAGGATCCTTGATAACGTCCTCGGTCTCATCTTATTTCGACCTCGACCCTGTTGATTGCTATGCCTGTTTTTCTTTGTCTTTTTTTCTGTTGGGTAGTCGTGTTGTCTACGGCAATGCGGTAGCATTCCTGGGATGTGCGCCATTCTACATGTATGCTAAATATCCCCCATGGTGTTAGGAATTTAATGACTTGGTATAATCTGGAAGGGACGGCTCTCATGGGATGTATCCATGGTCGACCCACTATGGTATTGTACGAGATGGCCTGGGCCATGAGGTGGAATGTTTTCTCTAGAGTTACACGTCAGCCAAGACGGGGAGTGTAATTTCCCAGGATGTACGCTCAACTGCATTATTAAAATCGATTAGTGTGATGCAATATGGCACTATCTTATCACCTCGAGCTTCATTTTGGTAGACTTGGGGATGGATAATGCATGCACCGCTTCCATCGTCCACCATGATGTGTTTGACATCGATATCTAAAATGAGTAAATTAATACCAAGGGCATCATTATGAGGGAAAGTCAAACCGTCGGCATTTGACTCGTCGAAGATGATACTTTATTCGAGTCCGTCATACCGTTCGCGGGTGATCGACCGCTTGAGTTTGTGAGTGGTGGTGAACTTCACGCTGTTGACAGAGGCATCGCGCTGCCGTTGATGATCATGTTGATGGTACGAGCTGGTGATGGCGGCTTTGGCGAGCCATGATGTTAACGTCCTCTGACGAAGTTGGTCCTCCCTTTGTCGCTTAACAGTTCTTTGAGGTGCCCTTGCCATAACATGTTTACAACTTCCTGTTGAGGGCGATGCAAACTTCTGTTTTGTGACCGCATTCCTTGTGGAACTCACAGAGGGCGTCGAACTTTCTGGTGTTCGGGTCTGATCTCATCTTTGGCTAGTACTTCACTTTCGGTCTGAGTTTCTCTAGAGCGTAGACTATATCTGTAGGTAACACAAAAATTGTGAGTGGATAATAAGGGAGGCATACCTCTTTCATTCCGATGAGCTCCCGTCCTTGGCCTGGACGGGCCTTCTTCGTAGCGGAGGGACGGCGCAGCGGCCGTCCTGATATATGGTTGATGTCGCTCCCTGTAAGGTCGCGGAATTGGATGATCTCTTTTGGTGCTATCTCTTTGATCTTTTATGGGTTCAGCTTGTACCGAGGTTTGTCGGTGAGTTGGTCCATTGAGGTTGTCCTCATCTGCTCGGACCTCGGCACAATAAGCATTGTGGATTTCTTCCCAAGTGGTTGGAGGATACTTCATTAATCGATTCAACAGTTTTCTAATTGCTCTAGAACCATCTCTGCTCAGCCTATTCTGAAAGGCTGCGACCGTCATCCCTTCGGATACTTTTGGCGGAGTCATCCTTACTCGGTTGAACCAGGGGAGGAAGTCCCTTAGTCCCTCACCCAAGGATTTCCTGATAGCAAATATGTCCTTTATTCTCGCCTCGGCCTTCTTGGCTCCAGCATGGGCGGTTACGAACTTATCGGCCATTTCTTCAAAAGTTTCTATAGAGCGAGCTAGTAGCTGCAAATACCATGTTAATGCCCCTCCTGTGAGGGTTTTGCCAAACTTTTTCAGCAGAATGGAGGACACTTGTTCCTTGGCGATGTCGTTACCGTTCATGGCAGTCACGTAGTGAGTAACATGATCTTCAGGATCGGTCATTCCGTTGTATATCCTGAGGTAAGGTGGCATTTTGAAGGTCTTTGGTATAGCATGTGGGGCTGCAGCATCGCTGTAGGGTTGCTCTACGAATCGGCCGGCATCCCTTTTCGACAGCAGCTTAGGAGCGCTTGATATTGTGCCAACCCGTTCTTGGTGTTCTTTCATATGATCTCAGAGCACCTTGTTTTCATTCTCCATTTCTTCCATCCTTTTTAGAATGGCGCTAGGGCGTTGTCGCCTGCACTATCAGTGACATTGTGAGTAATACCTGTCGTTGGAGGGAGGGGTTGGTTGCATTGATCGTCTGTTTGTTGTATCGTGCAAGTCCTTGCGGTTTCTACAGTCACGCCTAGGGCGGGTTTGCTGAGGACGCTTGCTAGCATGTCGGTTAGCCATGCCTCAAGGAGTTTTTTCACAGCTGAGGGCGTCCCTTCCTCCATAGACATGGAGGCCCCTTTACCGCTGGATTTTGTTATGCTGCAGTGCGGGGGCGGTGACCTCTCTCGCCTAGGGGACGCGTTGGCGGTCGTGTCCTCACCTACTGTTTCACAGCTTTCTTCGATAACATTCATCAGGTTGGTTAGGAAGCCACCTGTTGCTCTCGTCCTTACCTGCCATGTAGGGTTTTGTATCACATAAAATAAGAGATCTCTGGATTTTTTTGACGTTAGTGACCTGCGTTAATTGTACATCTAGAGGAAACTATAAGTTTGACTAAGAAATCCCCACAGACTGCGCTAAATTGTTTGACAAAAAAATATAGATCTTTGTTCAAATAATTAGATTTATGTAAATAAGGATTAATCTTAGCTAATAATAATATCCTTAGATGAAGTTCTTAAAGAAGCAATATATATCACGCAAGTGTGGTCGGTCAGTAACAGCGATGTGTAGTAAACCTTCCACAAATCAAAAATAATTATGTTGCATTTAATAACAATAAATAGCAATAAATAGTATTTAAGTAAATAGAAAGAATGAGTCACCCAAGAAAAGATGGAATAAGTGGATGTTCTTCCTGACAATGATGAATGATAGACAATCCCTTAAATAATTGAGTTATTTTCGAATCCAGTGAAAAAGTATGGACAAGAATCTCAGTGAAAAGGTGATGTTTGTATCTTAGCAAATGAGAGCCGAATATTTTAAAAAAGTGTGTTCTTTACAAATCAATATCACATGTCCCCTATCATTGTCTCTTTTTCTATTTATGTGGGACATGTTCCTAAGAAACCCTATATTACATGTGCAGAATATCCACTAGAATATTCTATTTAATATCCTATCTTGAAAAATAATCGTTACAGCTCTGTTAACGGTACTCAACCTCGACATCGACCCTTGTTGACTCCTCGATTACGGCTCTCGTTGACTATCCGACCACAAATTTCGCTGCTTCTTGGATCATTTCGACAAATAACGACTTGAGAACTCTTCCCTTTGCATTATTTTAGATTAAATATTCTAAAGATAAATTTTGACCCATACTTACACCAATTTCTTGAGTTGTTAGCGAAAGACGAAATCGTTTTAGCCTACTTTCTCTAACTACTACCCAATATAATGGTAGAGGGTCCAGAATTAATAATAGTTTAGCCCGCAATTATTACAGCAATCAAGGAGTTTTGAGGAATAAAGCGAGGTTGTTACACCAATAGGCAAAGCTGCCTATTAGGATTTATCTGTTATCCACTTGACATTGTTGAATGGTAAAACATAATTAAGAAACTATCCTCGTTCTCATATCGTAATAGGAAGTCAAATAAGAACGAATCAGCTGCTATTACATTCCATATTTCTAATTATATATAATTAATATGTTATCCGCTTTAGAGTGTTGAGGGTGATTGGTGAGTAAGGCCCCTGAATTCATCCTAGTTAATCATGAGGCTTTTAGTTTTCTAAAGCAAGTATTTTAAACTTTTGGTTTGAATTTTACGTTTCATTGTTATTGTAATGATTGTTTCTTTCAAACGAATATATATATATATATATATATATATATATATATATATATATATATATATATATATATATATATATATATATAATATTCGTTTGAAATTCTATCACAATGTTGAGGATGTTTGTATCTTAGCAAATGAGAGCCGAATATTTTAAAAAAGTGTGTTCTTTACAAATCAATATCACATGTCCCCTATCATTGTCTCTTTTTCTATTTATGTGGGACATGTTCCTAAGAAACCCTATATTACATGTGCAGAATATCCACTAGAATATTCTATTTAATATCCTATCTTGAAAAATAATCGTTACAGCTCTGTTAACGGTACTCAACCTCGACATCGACCCTTGTTGACTCCTCGATTACGGCTCTCGTTGACTATCCGACCACAAATTTCGCTGCTTCTTGGATCATTTCGACAAATAACGACTTGAGAACTCTTCCCTTTGCATTATTTTAGATTAAATATTCTAAAGATAAATTTTGACCCATACTTACACCAATTTCTTGAGTTGTTAGCGAAAGACGAAATCGTTTTAGCCTACTTTCTCTAACTACTACCCAATATAATGGTAGAGGGTCCAGAATTAATAATAGTTTAGCCCGCAATTATTACAGCAATCAAGGAGTTTTGAGGAATAAAGCGAGGTTGTTACACCAATAGGCAAAGCTGCCTATTAGGATTTATCTGTTATCCACTTGACATTGTTGAATGGTAAAACATAATTAAGAAACTATCCTCGTTCTCATATCGTAATAGGAAGTCAAATAAGAACGAATCAGCTGCTATTACATTCCATATTTCTAATTATATATAATTAATATGTTATCCGCTTTAGAGTGTTGAGGGTGATTGGTGAGTAAGGCCCCTGAATTCATCCTAGTTAATCATGAGGCTTTTAGTTTTCTAAAGCAAGTATTTTAAACTTTTGGTTTGAATTTTACGTTTCATTGTTATTGTAATGATTGTTTCTTTCAAACGAATATATATATATATATATATATATATATATATATATATATATATATATATATATATAATATTCGTTTGAAATTCTATCACAATGTTGAGGATGTTTGTATAACGCAAAAAGTTTTAAGAGGAAATTCAATTTATTTTTGAATTTTCAAATGCTGCAAGAATTTTAAAGGACCTATTAATCATATTATTACTACAAATTCCCTATGAATCCGTATTTAGCATAGCATCATATTTAATCCTATACTTTTTTAGTAGGTTTAGTCTTGCGCATTGTGCATGTATCACATACCAATGATTAAATATTTTTACAGTAGTAAAAATTATTACTATAAATGATTAAATAATATTTTTGAGTTAAAAAATAAAAAGAATTTCTAATGAATATTAATCTCATTTAGCTAGTTTGACAAAAGAAGAAATCCAGCCCAACAAAATAATGAATATATCTGATTGCATTGAAATAACAATACGAAATTACAAGGAAAGCCAAAGATTGATAGAAAATACTCTGAAGGAATGAAAGTACTTTTAATGTTATAGACCCCCCCCAAAAAAAAAAAAAAAAAAAAGGAAGACGTGGGTAATTGGGAATAACAGAAAATGCAAAAATAGCAACATAATACGCATCCCCTTACCCTTGCACAGTCCGATACTATTTTCCTCTTGTCCAGCACATTTTTTGACATCTATACCTCAACTTAAAAAAATTGCAAATACGCTTTTTGGGGTTCTTTAATTTTCAATCCTCGCATATCTATGGGTATATTTCAAAGTTAAAAGTTAAAAGTATTGCTCATGAGGCAAGAAAAAAATATTACTTGTTGAGCTTGAAGTTCTACCTAGGGGCAAGTGAAGACAAAAATTCAAAATCATTCACTTTTGATAATTATTTGTGTACTTCACCCCTCTCAACTTGGATGGAAATGTCACCAGGTAGCCACTTTTAAACATGATGTTTAAAATATATTCACAGTTTACAATGTATTTAAAGATTAACCAATTTTACTCAAACTTCAGGACACGGTGTCCTAGAGTTTAAACCTCAAAATTCAAACTTCAGAACATCGTGTCCTAAAGTTCGAAAATTGTGCCTAGAAGTTCAAATCTTATGTCCTATATTTTAAACTGATAGTTCATAAATTAAGGACACTTAGTCCTGAATTTTAAATTAGCAGCTCAAAAAGTCAAGACACTAAGTCTTGAATTTCCAAATACATGATACTTCGAAGTTCAAGTGAATTGACTAATTTTTAAATATATTATAAATTATAAATATATTTTTAATAGCGAACTTAAAAATGACTATTGCTGCACTTCGCCCACAACTTGGATCCAACTGTAGCCCAATAACTTCTTGTTAAACTGTTTAATCCTTTGTAACTCATACCCAAGCCCAAGTCCGCGTTTTTGTCTGCCTTGTTCACAGCAGAATATCATAGGGATTTTTTGCTATTTTTATTTGATTTAATATCGAAAAAAAACAAGTAAAACAAAAGTTATTTTTATCATGATTCTTCAAAGCTTTATCATTTGATATAAATTGAAAGATTGAATCTTTTGATTTTGTAAAGATTTTGAGGATGGGTATATCTATCTAAGAGATTAACTAAAAATTTGCTTGGATTTAACTACTATCAACCGATAATGTAAAAGATAATTTTTTGCTAATTTGCTTGCTTTATATGTTTCAAAATTAAAATTTTTACTTATAATGAATGATTATTTGTTACTTTTAAATGAGTATGATAATATAAAATTTATATACTGTATTAGTGTATAGAATTAAACTAACTGGAAGCTGATTTACATAGTTACACATAAAAACCAAAATGAGAGAATTACTTATAAATTGTCCTTTAGCATCAATCTTTTATCCATATATTATTCGCGTTATATTATTTTATGTGTTTTCCTTATACTTGCTATGAAGGTCAAATGATATACATAAATCTATTAAGTATGTGGTTTTTTTCCCCCCACGAACGTCGCACAAAAATTCTAGGGTGAGTAATGCAAGTAAGTTCAACTTAAGACGATATGCTGACATCTATTTGTTTTAAGATTCAATTTATATACATTCAAAGTGTTAATTTTATTTAACATTATAAGCGTTTTTTTCGATTGTAATAAGTCGTTCATATCAGCTGTAGCAAGTTATCAATCTATGTTTGTTACAAAAAGTTACTGCTGATTTATTTTTATTGACCTTATATGTAATTTAGTTATATTGTTAGTATATACTATTGTTAGTATATACGCTCTTCGTCTCATTTATGTGAGTGCCTTTGAATGGTCATGAAATTTTAAAAAAAAAATTTAGAAATTTATGATCTAAAATAAGTCATAAACATTTCTGTAGAGAGATATCATTTCTCATGGGACGGATTAAAAAGAAAAGAATATCATATATAGTAAATTGTTATAGAGAGAACAGTATTTAAACTCTTTGAGTTATACTCCCTTTCTTCCCTTTTGCTTGTCATATTTATTTTTGCATATGCTTTAAGAAAATATTTATTAATAATTTGACTAAATTAACCTTATCTTTTGTTTGATTTATTGCTTCTTGCTTTCATCATGTTTCTCCACTTTTTTGGTAAGGACAAAATTGGAAAAAAAAATCAATTCTTTCTTGTTTTCTAAAATGACAACTATGTTAAAACTAACTATTTTTAGTCAAGGTGATATATTATTCGGAGCGAAGGCAGTAGTTAGAAACACATTTATATAAAATCTTCCCTTTGTCGTGAATTAAACTGAAAATCATAGTGCTTAGAATTTCATCGTTAAGACTTAAGACTGACTCCTATTTTAATTGAATGACAACTCCCTGAAGTTATTCTTCCGTTAGTCAGAACTCCGCGAAGTTTTTAAATTGCGATCTCTAGACGGATTTGGGTAGAATTGGTCTAGCAAGAAAATCGTTAGTCTAAATGCACCAAAGTCTAGTCAAAATGAAAATCAAAAACCAAGTTGTATATGTCGTCACTCTTGGTTGACGAAGTCTATTAATTCCTCCTTCTCAAATTATTTGTCATGTTTTTCTTTTACATGACCCTTAAAAAATATTAATTACAAGGTATTTTTAACTGTTTTACACTTATTTATATCTTAAAATATAATCTCTCTTTACTGAATATTTATTCTATTTATGTGTTATCTCCATCTTCAAGAACAATTATTACTAAGGGTAACATAGGAAAAATATAATTAATTTCTTTTTGAACTTCTAAAATGACAAATAATATGAGACACCTATTATTAGAAATCACGATATATAATTTGAGAAGGAAGAAGTATAAATTACTTGTAGCACCTCGAAGAATTAATTATAGAATAGGAGTATTTAATTCTTCGTTAGGTCACTTTTTTTTCCATAATTCCAAACTTTAGATGCGTTACCTGAAAGCTGAACACATATACAATACTTTATTACACCATGCATTGAAAGGTACAAATTAACACATTAACCAGACTTTGTTACACCATGGCTTTTTCCTAAGTCACAGAAAAAGCACTAAACTTAATTAAGACTGAAGATGCATAAAGAAACCACGAAGATGCGAAAACTAGAGATGACAACATTTGATTGGACAAAGACAAACACCTTAAAACAACCAATGACGAATTTTCGCTTGTATGCTCCTCTCTTTAATGGTATCTAAACTGGGCTTCCATCCTTTTCCTGACAATTGTCTGCTTAAGAATTCAGGTCTTCCTTCAAGAATATCACTGAAGTAATCATGTTTAGATCCTTCTTCCTCTTCTTCCCTTTTCACCAAACAAAGATTCTTGTCCGAATTAAGAATATAATCACGACTATGTCCCAGTGATGCAGAGGAAACTGCTGCTGCTGCTGCTGGACATATACGTGCGAATACTGGCAGAAACCCGGTATAAGAAGCTAACAGAGACTTGGACTTAAGCATAGAGCTAGTTTTCATTAAAATTCGCCGTGCTTCTTCAGATGACAAGCCAACTGGCTTTCCTTTCCTTTTTGGAAGCATCATATAAACCTTGTTCCTCTCCAGTTTCATATCAGCAGGCAATGGAATTGGCTTTTTTCCATCCGTGATCGGCTTGAATTCAACCACTATTTGCTGGGGATTCTCCAGCATCAACTCTGCCACTGTTAAAGACTTGTCATAACTCTGAATGGTCCCATCTTGAAAAATAACCTTGCTTGTGCCATCTGATAACTTGCCCAGTGGATTAATGGAATTGCCCATTTTGGGGTTTGTTGCTGATGGTTTGAGAAAACTAACTCAAGATGACTTATGGAGATGGGAAAATGAATAAATATGAAGAGTGTGTTTTTAATGGGCATTGATAATAGATATTAAAGTTGGTATTTAAGAATGAAAGTTTGAAGTGTGAAGTAAAGAAAGGAGTTTGTTAAACCGCTCCATCTTGTGACTTTGTTGAGGGACATAATGGTGGAATTGGTGGTAATGAGAATGTCAAGAAAAGGGTAATAAAAGATCTGTTTGGAGTCGTTTTCTCTAAACTCGTTGACCTGCTCCTCTTCACTTTGTGATCTAATGGAGCCTAGAGCATGCAATCTAACACACGCAATATTCAAACTTCTAAGGGAGTTAGACTAGAGAGAAAAAAGAGTCTTACCTAACGAGAAATCAGCAAGTCAAGAAATGAGGAACCGTTCAACTGTTTATCAACTGCATCTCCAACTGATTCATATCAAAGTTAGTTATCGAAAAGGTACTCAAAAGAAATCGGATCCAAAGGTGAATGTCTCTAGAGAATCCCGATTGAGAATATAAGGATCCCAGCTCGACTACAAAGTTGTGGTCATTAATGTTCTAAACATGTTTCTTTTAATAATAGTGGTACCTGGAGTGTGGGCTAGCTTGCGCACACCTTGATTACTAGTCCAAATACCTTTTTCTTCCTACAAGCACGAGAATCAAATACCTCCACCAACCAATACTAAGGTAGATGGGGAAAAATCACTAGAATTTGAAACTTTGATATCCCATGATCTTCGCCATTCACTAGTGGTTTGGCCACACCTTTGGGTGATATATTAAACTAGAGGTGACCAAATAGTTAAAAGAAAACGGTTATCTACCTATATTATTCATTAAAAAATAGATTGATTAATGAACTTTTTAAAAACGGGTCGAATATGGATAAGAACCATATTATCCGCTTAAAAAATAGTTAACCAAATGGATAAGTAATGTGTTTAAGCTTTACATTTATAAAGCCTTAATTGGAGGTTCCTCAAGTTTGGGAGACTAGGAATTCTCCCAAAAGTGATTATATTCAAGAAGCCATGGATAATATGAATATCCATATTTTCCGCCGGATAACCCGTTTTTTATCCGTCTCAAATACGGGTCGGATAAATTGTCCATTTTTTGAATTACCCGTTTACGACCTGCTCATATCCGACCTGACCCGCCCGTTTGGCACCCCTATATTAAACATATTATATCATATAATTTGCTACGTTCATTTGATTAAATTATATAAATGGGTACAAGATTAGTTTCATTTGCCCAGTCTTTGTATCTAGCATCGGAAAATTAGACATCATAGTCGGATACCTATTCTTCAATTCTTGATGTCACGATGAGCCAGCAACTTGACTACACATTGCGGCGTGAGATTTTACTGTCATAGTCAACGGACAGTTTGCAGGCATGCTGAGTTACACATAATCCCTTGAACGATTATCGTAGATTTTGTCATAAAAGGCAAAATTCTGGTCAGATGTTTGAGGCACGAATAGAATGCAGTTGACATGTAGACGAGAATTTAATAGTTGGATTGATGCATATTAATAGCAATTGAGAACCCCAGATGCACAATTGACACACTTGAACAAGTTACGTATATGAGCCTTTTGCCATCAAGTAAACCAATGCATATACCGAATGTTTGGGCAATATTCTAATTTCTGAAGAGAAGGAAGCATTACAATTCAATACAGATAATATGTATTATCAGGTGGACAATTGCTGAAGCAGAAGAGAATGAGTAACTCAGAATTGGAAGTCAATAATCTGGAGTTTTGACAAATTTCCAGCCTTAGGTAAATTTTACAGGGCAATAATAAATAGCTTCTCATCACACTAAATAGATGTTTAACCCATACAAATCATAAGTACTAAAAGACCTCATTAGTTTGAGAACAAATGAACATATGCCATCTTTTCCAGACGGGAAAAAATAGTTATATGAAAGCATAAAAGAGGACACAACCTGTTTCAACTTCTGGTACATCGCTAGCGGCATAAACTACTTTATATATTGAGAAACCCACTTAAAGCCATCACCATACCCCATTTTGCGTACAATACTGCACATAAACACCTCCAAGGGACGAACACTAGAATCAGCAACACTCACCTTACCCTTGCCAGTAGTGACACCAGTCAAGCCAAGGTGATAACGCAACTCATCTTCTGAGGCAGCATACGGTATGTCTATCTTGTTTCCCAAAATGAGGAAGGGGACAGTAGCTAGGGCCTCATCAGATAGCAGTGCGTCTAACTCTTTCTTTGACTCTGCAAAGCGCTCTTTGTCATATGCATCTACCAGGTATACAACAGCATCAACCTGCAAAAGGCAACTCATGCTTATTAATAGAATGCTCACATCTGTTTGGCTTGTGTAAAATTACGAACATAAAAAAGCAAAATAAAGCAAGAAAAAGAATAGCAGGCTAAAATGTTAGAAAAATAACTGGTTACATGATGAATGACATTGCCACAAACATCAATGTGCAACATAACCCCAAGGAACGAGAACAAGAGTAACTGGACAAGAAACATAATGTTTTCTGAAAGTTCAGTGCAACCTGTGAACAATGATTGCATATAAGTTAGCTCCAAACTTCTATTTGCTCGGTCATTACATCCACCAAACCAAAACTCGGCCATCAGAATGGCCCATGTGCTCCCACATAGCTTTCAGGGTTCAGCTGTACAATTCTCACATTGTAAATGGAGAGAGGAAACCATCCATTCGGTATACATTAAGACGTTTTAAAAAGGTTTATACAATTTCATTCATTACAACTTTAACAACTTTCAAGAATTAACTTTCATTCAAAAAATTAAACTTTGATGGGATGTTTTCTCTAACTAGTTTTTAGCCATTACTTTAATATTTCTCTTTTTTTTCCTCCTTATCATAAAAAGGATTAAATTCCTTAGCCAAAAAATATTTCTCGATTTTTCTTTGAAATGCAAACAAATTTACAAGGAAGATGACCATTAGTATGCATTAAAACATATTGTGTATGGATTTGATTGTTTTATGTGAAGGGGAGCTTTGGAGCAACAGTAAAGTTGTCTCCATCTGACCAATAGGTTACTGGTTCGAACTTTGGAAGCAGCCACTAATGCTTGCATTAGGGTAGGCTGTACACATCATTACCCCTTGGGGTGCCGCCCTTCCCTGGACGCTGCATGAACGCGGGATGCCTTATGCACCAGGATGCCCTTTTTTATTTGTTTGTTTTATGTGTATGGATTGGTTTGTTTTAAGTGTGAAATGCAAACAGAGGCATCAAAACTTATTGATCCAAGCATGTCAAGGAAATAAAGAGTTGAAAATGAATCTTTTCTCAACTTTAGCAAATTTGCGTTACATGGAATCTGTGGGAAAAATGGACTTTGGATTTAATTCTACTCAAAAGTTCCAACTTCCAAGAGCGTATAGGTCTATAAGAAGACTACAACATATACAACGTAATGTGAGGTTCTAATGCACCCTCATCCCTCCCTTGGCACGCCCTAGGCTGGTAATCAGGAGGGGGGAGGGAGCAACATAACATGGGTGGCCAAAAAGTGGATAGTCCAACATAAGAGATGGTCTGGCACCATTGCCATGTTGAGAAAATGAACTTCGAGCCTAATTCAGTGCTAAAGTTAGCTCAAGTACTAAGGACTGTTCAAACCATATAATGAGACTACAGCTCATACACTTGAACGATGTGGAATTTTTATTGATAAGATCAGTAATTTTATTTATAATGGAAAAGTCTTCCATATTTAAGCAGTATATGACAAAAGTAGAGAATCTACAACATAATTGACTGTTGTGGGAGTTTAACAAGATTCTTATAGGTTCAAAAGCAAAGTTGTTGGTCAAACAAGTATCGAGCATGGTCTAACATATCACTTCCTTAACTTATTGTCGAATTATTCAACAAGTATCCAAGAACAATGTTAACAAAAATTAAATTCAACTTCAAAAAGTTATATAGGACAAATCATCTTGGTCAACGGCAAAATCATCCTTCTCCTTTTTCTTTTTCTTTTTTTTCTTTTTTGGTTCAGGTCGGAATCATCCTTCATAATTATAAAAAGAGTACTTGGACAGCAATACACTCACGAGAGTGACAATAAGAAGAGTGATAAACATAACAGGTGATTCCTTTGCAAACGAAGAAGAGAAGACATTTATCACTTTCCATTACCCTGCGAATTCGCAACTAAAATATTTAAGCTGATGCTAAATGGAAGAGGAATAAGTTGGTCAGGCCAAGAGATCAGGCATGCAACTTATAGGTATTGCCGTATCGGGATGGAAGAGGCACAAGGATAGAAAAGTTTTGTGCAACATCTCAAGGAGGTTATATTGGCAACTCTATGGGATAGAAATACATGAGCATAACATACAAAGGACAGGATGGAAAGCGGGGAAACATCCTTTTCCTGTCCTCCCCTTCGCAGAGTGCATCTATAGAATTAAAAGGTATTACTAATATTGATTTAGTGACACGGGATGATAGAGTGCCAGCCGGGTAGAGTAGATATGCGCGCGGGCAAAACCCCTGCTTTTGGCAGCATGGTAGCAAGCGGAATCATATTCACTACTTGATGATACATTCTGTAGTTGCCGGATCTCCCCATTAACAGGAAGAGTAGAAAAATCAATTAAAGCGCAATTTCTCATATATCCCAGAGCATGCAGAGTATACCAAATTGTGCAGATTAGAGGATGACTTCATTGCAGAGCTTGGATCACGCAGAGTAATTGTGTAGATAATTGGATGACTTCAGTATAGAGCTAGATTATCATATAGCTTCAATTTTATCATGTATACATCTTGTATCAGGGTGTATCCTCTATTTGGTAAGACGAAAAGTCACTTTACATATCAAAGTGATATTAGATTAGTCCTTTAAATGCTAGAGTTGGAATTACAAGGATTTCATCTTTTTACTTCACTTTTGCATCTCTACTAGAAGAATTTTAGTTAGGAAAATAACAGTTCTTGGAATGTCAAAGCGTTGAAACTTAACCAGGTAACAAAGTTAGTGCTAAAAGGTAAAAGCAATAAACAGGTTGCCTTTAACAGATAATTCTCCATTAACACTTGATACTAGTTCTGTTCAATCAACTATATAATTCACTTTAAATGCAAGAACAAATTTTCAAAAGTCCCTATATTTTAAGAGTAAGGTAGGAATTACATGGAGCACATAAATGTTCCACTTGCATATGCAAGCCGAAACCATCCTGGAGGCTTTACTTAGGACAATATGAAAGAATAAGCGCCAATAAAGAGAAGATAAGACATTCTGACAAGGGAGAGAAACAGAGAGAATCCATGAAGTTGCCAGGTAATATAGAGAGAGGGGCTTAGATATCACTGTTGTAGCACCTAAAATTGGTTAAGGGGATAGGCGTTTTATATCTTGGACTCGCTGCCCAGAATCTTCTATTTCTTTGAAAAACTCGCAACCACACAACAGCACACAAGTGCTAATAAGGGTTAACAGTCAATCTAGTATTAGTAATTAATTAATTTCTTTTTGAGAAGTGGATATCTTATTTTCTGATAAATAAAGTTGTTGAATTAATTTTGATACTAAAACTTCTACAAAATTGTTTATCATAAAATAAAGAACCATCTTAACTACTGAATACAAGATACAAGTTAAAAAAGAAAGAACTAGTGTTCCCGGTGTTGTAAATAGAGCTCACCTCAGCGCTAATAGCGTGAGGCGTAGCGATGCGAGCTGTCATCGCTTTTCTGCTCTGTTGCGCTGCGATATACAAAAAGCGCTCGCCTCTGCCTGTGTAGTGAGAAGCGACAGTGTAGCAAGATCCGAATGTAGCGTCGCTAAAAAAAAGGGGAGAGACTAAAGAAAAAGGTCGCGATTAGGGCGAGCTCTCAGAAGTTTCTTTCTACTTCAACCTTCGAACAAGAGAGCAGCCAAGTCGACCCAAGGAGATTTTGATCCAGCCCCTGAAAGCTTCAAGTTTCTGCCATCTTCTTCCTCATCCAAGTCGACCCAGCCCAGGTATGCTTCTCTTCTTCTTCGAGTTTCCTTACTTTCTTCTTCTTCTTTCTTCTTTCTCCTTCTTCTCTTCTTCTTTCTATTTCTTTTGCTCTGTTTTTTTGACGAGCAACAGTGCAGCAAAACAACAGAACAGAGAGTATGTTTTTGTGCTCTGTTTTTTGAGCAAGCAGCAGAGGCAGAGCAGAGGCTCTTTCTTTCTTTCTTTCTTTCTTTCTTTCTTCCCTTCCTCTTTCTTCCTCTCTTATTTTTTTTTTTTTTTGGCTCTGTTTCGAGCAAGCAGCAGAGGCAAAGCAGAGGCAGTAGAGTCTCTTTTTTGGCTCTGTTTTTTCAGTTACAGACTAATAGTCTTATAGAGTAGAATTAATTGCATATTGACTTGATTTTTTTTTCTATAAAACAGCATTGAAATGGCGTCATCCGATAATAATAAAAGAAATGATATAGCTTGGAATTATGCTATACAAGGCTCATCAAGATCCGCAATTAAATGTGTGTTTTGTAAAAAAAAACATATCATGGTGGAATAACTCGTCACAAGCAACATTTGATAGGTGGATTTAAAAATGTAGTACAATGTCCTCTTTGTCCGCCCGAGGTTAGGGAGGAAGTAAAAGCATTTGTTGAATTGACATATTTATTAATATATGTTGCTTGTTTTAGACTTTTTGTTTATGAATCTACTATGACTATCTATTGAGTTTTTAATTTTTGAATTGATATATTTATTAATATATTATTGCTATTGAGTTTTTTGTTTTATATATATCATATTTTATTTTCTTGTATAAATTGTCGCTTCACATCAAAAAGGCGAGCACTTCGCTGCGCACCTCTCGCCTCAATGAAGCGGGCCCTCGTCGCTATTTGTCACCGCACGCTACCAAATCACGGGGTGTTCCTAGTTCTAACATCTAGCTTACACTATGCATCTGCAATGCAAGACCGTGCTTTTTCTAATGACCGAGAAACCTGTCTGGAGCTAACCCCTCGGACCAACCACAGCCCTTGGAACTTGGGGATAAAGACAATATTACTCTCTTTATATCGGAAAAAGGTTGAAATTTTAAATAAATCTTCAATTATCATTCATATCCGTTGAGCGACGGCTACTCGCACCCGTGTCCAATGCTTAATCATAACGACAAATTAAACATAAAGGGCCCTGGAAAATCCAAATACACTCCTGGTAGGCATGACTCGGGCAGATTATAAGTTGCTTACTATCCCTTAACCCATGATGTGTCTTTTTAGGAGAAAACCCCCACACCACTTGCTCAGACGAGAAAAGCCCTCAAAAAGGAGTCATGGACAGATCCATTTGCCAATAGTCCATACATAGATAATTGTCTATGGAATTTACTGTTAAAATTGTTCCATTCAAATATTACACAAAGTAGAGGGGATTAGAAGAGCCAGTCAAACATTAAAGGTTCAATTCCATAGTAAGTCAGTTTGACAAGGATTGGTGTAATTTTCCCTTTTCTAATCCTTATGGTGATCTTCATCTAGAGGTCTAGTTCTATCATCTATGTCACAATAGGTGGAATCTAACCACCATATCAACTTATTGCAGCAGCTCATCCGAATCACTGCCTCCAAACATATTTAATGTATAACTCGAATACTATCCGTGTTCAATTGTCTAAAGGAAAAGATCTCCACAAGGACGAATAACATAAACTTCAACTAGATAAATCTCAAACCCAGCAAGAATAAGCAAAAATAAATTAACTTGCAGCATAATAGACATTAACCACTGGATCTTATGAATGAATCCCTACAGTAAAACTTTCTCTGAAGTATTTCTCTTAATTCCCATAGAGAAATAAGGCAGTAAAAGTGACTGGGTCTCCAATTGCAGCAGTGATATAATGTGAACGGGTCAATTGGTTCTTTGACTCTTTACAAACTTGTTTTTAGTTTTATGACTCTACCTTTTTTTTTTACACATGGGAGATTTATTTTTACACTTAAGAGATTTGGCTTTTACACATAAACGATCTAAAAATGTCATTTTCTTAAATTCAAAATTATAAAGCGCCATGATGTACAAATAGCGCACTAACTTTACATCACAAACACAGGCAATGATATATATTCCAATATGCGAGCATTTAACACACCAGTGGGGGAGCTCCATGTAAGGAAGTGAATCCCCTGATCCAAAAATTACACTCTGCACTAGGGGCAAAAGCAATTTCTTTGTTTGTATATATAAGTTTTTGAATCCCCTTGAAGTAAAAAAGGCTTTTAGTAAAATACTAGATTTGGCCTCTTTACATTTTTTGAATCCCCTAGTTAGAATTCCTGGCTCCGCAACTGCGACACGCGGCCGCACACACACACATATAGATATCTATGTATATAAGCGCACACATTTCATATAACTCCTCAATCAAAATTATTCAGGTTGCTCTACAAATCCTTTGCATTTATTCTGCTAAACAATTCACGCCGATTTCATTTCAATAACTAAATAATTTAATCTTATAAGGCAAATTATTTAGCATCCGCCTTAGGAACTACACAAAAATAAATGTTTTGAATACCTTGGCATAATAATCTTTCCAGACACGGCGAGCGATCTGATGACCTCCTAAATCAAACGCTTTGAATTTGATTTTTCCAATGCTCAGCTCTTCCGACGTCGGATACTGCGTCGGCTGATGCTGAACTAATCTCTGCAAAATCAAATGAATCGAAACAATCAGAAAGAGGAAATAACTAATTCGAAAAGCGAAGAAGAAAAGGAGAAAAAAAAGTTACCTCGTCTTTGAGCATGTGAAGAAGAGTGGTTTTGCCGGCATTGTCGAGACCGAGAAAGAGGATCTTAGCTTCCTTTTGCCATAAACCTAGAGAAGACAAAACGCCATAGAACCAATCCCAGAGAAACATCTTTTCCGTTGATCGCCGATGGGGGGATCTCAGTTCTAGTTGTAATGTTCTTCTTCCACCAGATCTGGGATCTACCCTAATGCTTATTAATGCGCCGATTCTATTGTTCACGTCATCACGTGTTATATTTCTATAAGAAAGAAATTAAAATAGAATCAAAAGGCTAATTTATATCTTCTCAGTCTTCGGGAAAAGGTATACAAGACAAATTTATCCTCCTCTATTCAGGAAAAAAAAAAATGGATACTCCACTGTTTATTTAGTTTGTTCAAAAAAAGAAATAGTATCTTTCTATTAGAAATTATTTAATTTGAACTTATCATTTAACCCTTAAAAATTATTTTATATAACCATATA
Organism: Nicotiana obtusifolia; assembly: GCA_002018475.1. Classification (NCBI taxonomy): domain Eukaryota; kingdom Viridiplantae; phylum Streptophyta; class Magnoliopsida; order Solanales; family Solanaceae; genus Nicotiana; species Nicotiana obtusifolia. The sequence continues at coordinate 122,151 of MCJB01007624.1, read as the reverse complement.
ATTTTATGACATATTTAATATTTCAAGTACCAAAACTTTTTTAACTACACAAATGTGATTATTTAAGATCATAAACTTTAAAAAAATTATTTTTTTCCTTAAATTTCATGCTCAATCAAATTATTCTACATAAACTAAAACAACGGGAGTATCTGTTATGAGGTCAGAGTTACCGAATTTATTTGAACTCAATATTCTCGATGTGGAGTATAATTTTTTGTGTAAAACTTCACCAAAATTATGAAAAATACCCATAACTTAAGAATATAAAACCTTAGAGTTTGAACCAATAAAATTTAAATTTTGGATCCGTTCCATTATGAGATGTGAATTATGAAAGGATGTGAGCCGACTTTATAAACAAAATAAAACTTTTTTTCTTATACTTCTTGCTCAATCAAATTACGCCATAAAAATTAATCACTCTCATTTGTTACTCCCTCGTAAATCCCTAGTTGTAATATAAAAAGTGGTGCTTCTTTTATATAATAATCTAGCTAGTATTGCAAAAATGTTTCATCTTCTAAGTTTTGAGATATCAAATTATCTTTGCCTTATCAATTGAGTAATGTTTACCCATAAAATAGTACAGTTGAATTTATAGCGTGGTTTATAGACAAGTTAATCGATTTGATCAAAAAATGATAAAGAAATGAGAATAAAAATAAAATTAACGACTGAAATTAAAGGAGATAACGAGCCTCATTCTTAACTCAGTCTTTTTTAGAGCAAAAATAAAGGCACTGATAAAGCAATGATAAAACTGTTTTTACTGAGCGTAAAATAGTAGAATAAAGCTTTGTGGGCAGAATGTTTCATGTGTTACAATGATTGTTGACCCTCCTATTTATAGCTTCATTGAGAGAAACAAGATCCCTAAATCAAAGCTCTTCTTGAATTAGAATAAATGCATCATTGAAATGGGTGACTGCTCATTGAATACTTTCTGATGCAAATCTTTGAATCTCTATTATCGGCTATGTTTCCTTCGGGATCCATCATGCAGCGGTTACATACTTCACAGCCAGTGCCAGTTATCTTCTGACTCACCTTTTGCCTGTCTTCGGTTCCACGTGTCACCTCACCGTTTGAACACCTATTATCAACCAATTACACCCCATACAGATACTCCCCTACTTTCCGGTGACTCAATTCAGTAATACCAAGAAGTAGATAAGAATTCTTTCTTGGCAGTAAAATTCCTGGACGGTCTTTGACACTTGAAGGGACGCACATCTTCTCGCATTTAATACTCGAACAAGTGTTGCCCCGAGATTCAGCAGGTATTTTTGCCGGTTCTCGAGGTAATCATGATCACAATTTTTGCTGTCTATAATTTCTCTGTTACTCATCATTTTTACTTCGTCACTTTCACTACTTTCGCAAATCTTTCTCCTCCTCTGAATTTGCTTAGAACTTTTCTACAACATTCAACTTACTCAGCAAGAACTTCTTCACTGACCTTTTACCACCATGTCTTCTTACACTGCTATCTTCGGAAGCACTAGTCTTCTCTTCGGTGGAGGCCCAAAGAAAAACAAGAACAAAGAGGTCGATGCTGAGTCTGAACCTCCAACTGTTAACACCATCATACCACTTCATCTCAGCACCGCGTCTGTTCTCCAAGAACAAACCGCATCTGCAAATTCCCAAAGCAGTAGGTTTTGGCCAGTTTGCAGGTACCTTTCCTCCATTCGATCCTCTAGTATCCCTACTGTGAAGGAGGACTGCAATTGCTCCAATGACGAAATCCTCGCCCCAGAATGGGTAGAACGAGTTACCTACTCTAGATAGGGGTTTATGTATGTATACATACCCCTTTACTTTGGGTCCCTTTGCCTTGGGGTCGAGTGAGGGGCTTGACCCGATAATCCTAGAGTTCTGCCACCGGTACCAGGTTTGCTTAGCGCAAGTAGGCTCATCTATATGGCGTACGGTGGCCTGCCTCTGCCAATTGTGCACCGAGACCAAGGAAACCCTAACTCTTGCATACATGATAAATCTTTACCCCCCCCCCAAGGTTTTCCATGGGGGAATGTTGAACCTTAGCAAGCATGGTCACCGCGCTCTTCTCACCAGCGTAGACGATGACAACGACTGTAAAAGGATAAAACTGTTTGTTATTATTGCTACCAGGGACATCGTCACGACTACAACTCTATCTTTCCCCGAATCATAGAACTTTTTTTCGTAAGTTTTTGGGTATCCATTTTCTTTTCTTCGTACAAAGAGAAGTTCTTTCTATGTTGATCTTTTGCTCCTTTCGTTTCAGCTACTTGTCGGGAGCCAACACGAGATTTCAGGTTTAGACCGATGGGTCCAAAAAATTCTGGATATAACTACTCCAGAATCCTGTAGGTGGAAAGAAATGATATCCAAATATGGGTGGAAGACCAAGAACCATGATAAGCCAAAATTCTTCTTTCTTTCATCCTTCTTCGAACACAAGAAGCCTCATGAATAAATTGCTAACTCTATTTTTACTTTATACTGCACTTCCAAAGGGTTCCGTCGTGTGCCCCAACGTCGAGGTTCTTGATGACCCAATGGAGGCCGCACAAGTGCTGCAAGGTGACCTTAATCGGAGGTGGGCTCGTGAAACTACTCGCGCCTCCGGTGAAGGTGCTTCCTCTCAGAGTCCCCAGCCCAAGAAACCGAAAAGGAGACATTCCTCCTCGGTTGGGATTCAAGGGAAAAGAACAAAGAAATCACCATCCGAGCCGGCCATAGTGATACTCGATGATGAGGGGAAGCCGGTAATAAAGAGGGTTCCTTCCAAAGGAGAAAAGATCTTCATCAGCTCAACTGGATGCTCAGCCGGGGGAGCTCCAAAATCCATCGTTAGAGGAAATTTAGGCGATTTGGGGGGAGATGGGTTTAGTTGAAAATGCTGATTCCCATTTTTTGATCCCAGTTGATGCTCCCGGTCTGAGGAGTTCGGCCCCTGACCTTTCTTTGTCACCGACCGCTGAGCCGGTCACAACTATCACCCCCTCCATACTAGCTACCTCTTTTCCATCTACACCAAAAACTTCCTACCCATCAACACCTTGTCCCTTCTCCACCAGCACCGACTGATTCTCCTCCTTCGTCATTAGCCAATCAAGTAGGGAATGCCGCCCCTCCACGGTCTCCTAATCATGGAAACTTGGGAAATAACTATTTGGCACCTTCCCACGATCCTCGTGGAAGGCGGAGCGCCACTCTTTTGGTTTTGAAGGAATGCCATATTCTCACAAAGCCGGTGGACCTTGCCAATTACCTTATGTCGCTGGTTTCAGCGAAAGATTGGAAGAAGACGAACTCCCTTTCGGAGGAGTGCCTCATAAATAACAGCATATATTGATTGGCACAGGTAACAATCTCACTCTTTTCCATCTTTTTTTCTAATTTACGTTTCGAAGTAATAACCTTGGTTTTATCCCTTCTTTCGGCTAACTTTCTTGCCTCCGAGGGCCTAAGAGGCTGCTTTTGGACAAGCAAGAGCTTGCTTTAGAACGAGAGCCTCCCAGTGCTGGAGGCCAAGGTTGCTCAAACAAACGAGCTCGAAGCCTGACTGCAATAGTTGGAGCAAGACAGGATGGCTCACAGCCTAAGAGGTTCGCCCTACGATTGTAATACCTTTCCATTCTTTGCTTCTGTGCTACCATCCTCACGTATGCCAGGTACTGGTGTTCTTCGAGCAAGTCTAGCTTCATTAGCAATGCTTCATTATTTGCTTCTTTACTTGCTCAGGAAACTCAAGGTCGGCTCCCCCACTTCCATCGGTATCAGATCCTTCGAGCCGTATACGAGCGAAAAGGGTGTTTCACCCGTGCTCGACTCTCTCATGGTCTGGTATGCCCATAAAACACATGGTAACTCATCTGTCCACTTACCCTTTACATCTTCTTACTTCTTTTTAAGGTTTTGAATATTTACCTTGTTGGTTGATTCCGCCTGCCCATTAGCGCTCGGGTGGTATGGCGAAGAAGTAATCCCTTTGATCTTTAACCATTCCAAGAACTTTGTAACCTTTGAACCTACAAATTGCGGCGCGTTGTCACAAGCAATCTCTTTTCGTATTCCAAACCGATAGATTATGTGGTCCCATATAAAGTCGACCACTTCGCGTTCTCTGATCTTTTAGTACGGACCTGCTTTAACCCATTTAGTGAAATAAACAGTGAAAACTAAAAGGAATCTTACCTTCCCGGGGCCCGGTATTAAAGGACCAACTATGTCCATCCCCCATTTCATGAATAGCCACGGAGACACCACTAAATGCGATAGTTCTGCTGGTTGATGCACTAACTGCGCATGACGTTGACATTTGTCGCACTTTTATACCAATGTCTTTACGCTTGTTCCATCCGGGGCCAATAATAACCAGCCCTGACCAACTTGAGAACTAACGAGTCTACACCAGAATGGTTTTCGCAGACTCTTTTGTGAAATTCTCTCATCACATAGTCTGCCTCTGAGGCCCCTAGACATCGAGCCAGTGGTCCTTGGAATGATCTCCTGTATAAATGTCCATCAATGAGGCAGTAGCGAGTTGCTTTGGTCCGCAGTGCCAGGGATGCCTTTGGGTCTTCGAGTAATTTACCATGTCTGAGATATTTAATAAACTCGTTCCTCCAGTCCCAAATTAAGTTGGTTGAATTTACTTCACAGTAGCCGTCCATATCTAACACCGAATACAATAATTGGATGACCGTACCGGAATCAAAACCATTTATTTCTGTGGATGACCCCAAATTAGTTAATGCGCTGCTTCCACATTTTCTTCCCTCGAAATGTGGAAGATTGACCATTCTTTGAATCGTACAATTAACTTGAACCTTGTTCAAGTACTATTGCATACGCTCTTCGTTTGTGTCAAAAATCTCATACACTTGGTTGACCACCAGCTAGGAGTCTTTATCTCGATAACCTTAGAACCTAGTCCCCGAGCTAGTTCAAGTCTTGCAACCAAAGCCTCATACTCAACTTCATTGTTAGTTAACAGTACATTTCTAATAGCCGGTCATAGGGTCTAACTGATGTGCCGGGTAATTTCGGTACATTTTGATACTACTTGCTTAAAGTTTAACTTGTTTTACGTGCAAATTCTACCGATACTTATGTAATTTTAGTGTATTTGCAGTACATCGAGTGTAAGGACCCAAAAGCTCGGAAAATAGTTCAAAAAGCCAATTGAAGACAAGAACAGAATTCAACAGCATCGCAGATGTGAGTATGCGGTCGCAAACAGCACATACGAACCGCATATTTCACAAACAAATCGCAAACAGGGACAGAACTCTGGGCGCTTCTTCATGTCAAGAATGCGGTCGCATATGCGACCGCAAAACAAGAATGCGAACCGCAAACTTGTACTGTGAAATCGCAAACGCAAGCAGAGTTTCTGGGTGAAAATCGAGGTGAAGAATGCGATCGCATTTCGGGATCACATAATCAACATGCGAACCGCAAAACCATAATGCGATGAAGGCAAAACTCTTGGGTTACATATGCGACAGTCGAGGAAGATTTGCGGTTCACATTTCTGTTTTGCGACAGAAATGCGGTCCGCATTATTAACACCGGGAGCAAATTAGTC
>MCJB01007624.1:99842-116024 GCA_002018475.1 Nicotiana obtusifolia | reverse complement strand
AATAAGTGGGTTTTAATTTGGCATTAATTGATTGTTCTTAATCACAACTCTTTTGTATTTGGGAAAATCATAAAGAGGATATATTATCAAATAATTGGAAAATATTGGGTAGTAAATTAGGTATCAATTGCATATCAAGAAAGTTGTCCGTTGGAACTATACAACATTAATATCAATAGCATTGTACTACATTAAGGGGAATACAACCTTGGTTTCTTTAATTCATATTATTCACATTCACAATATTGCAATCAGTTCTCGTTTACACTTAAGTTCAATATTCCTTTTTATTATAATTACTTGATAGAATTACGACTTAGTCGAGTATTACACTAATTAGATAAACGTTTCACACCTATTCCCTATGGGATTCGACCCCAACCTTGTTGGGTTATTATATTTGACATCGACCGCTTACACTATTCTTAAGGTGTAATTTGAGCGTATCACTAACCCAAGGGCGTGATTAAAACTATCCTGAGACCAGACCCTTTTACGTTGGAGGCTTCATCCGTAAATAAGGTCCAAACTTCCGATGTTGTCCCTGACACCAGCACTGCTTCCCTAACAGCCAAAAGCATTAATCCTGGACTGAAATCGACCATGAAATCGGCCAAAACTTGTGACTTAATTACAGTCCTAGACTTATATTCAACGTCGAATTCACGAACTTCAACCGCACACTAAGCCAAATGGCTTGACAACTCAGGCTTGTGAAGGACATTCTTTAAGGGAAAGGTTGTCACAATAGCTATTCCGTGACACTGAAAATAAGGACATTCTTTACAACTTCGTTCTTTTTTTTTTTCAGAAGTGAAAATAAGTGGTGGCATTTTTTCGAGGACCTTGAGATGAACCTGCTGAGAGCCACCAACCTGCCGGTTAGTCTCTGCACTTCCTTCACACTTGTTAACTGGTTGGGGGTGTCCTCGATGGCTTTGATTTTATCAAGATTTACCTCAATCCCTCTCGGTGAGACCAGAAACCCCAAGAATTTACTGGAGCCAACCCCAAAGGCACATTTCTCCGAGTTGAGTTTCAAGTTATGCTTCCGCAGAATGTCGAAAGTTTCTTGGAGATGTTTCAGCTTATTTATTTCATTTAAAGACTTAATTAAGTTTCTTGGGGGCATCAAAATTTCTCCTCTGTTAGCCACGCTTGTCATATTGAAGCCAGCTAGAGGCTTTATCACAGGAATGATGTTCCCAATTAACTTTGCTTGCTCTAGGACTCTCCATTGTATGATGTTGGCTGAACTTCTTGGATCAACCACGCTTAATTTTAAAATATAATATATTGAGAGATATTAGAAAAGCATCATTGTGCGGCAGAAGAAGTCCATCAGCTCCTCCTTTGTGAAGGTGATGTCATCCTCCGAGACTTCCCGGATCCTTTTTCCGCGAGTAACTGATACCTTCGTTTTCTTTGCTCACGAAAATGTTACCCCATTGATTTCATTCTCGTTGAAGATCATGTTGATTGTTATCCAGGATGCTCATACTATGGTTTCGATGGCTCCGCCTCGTCCTGGCACCGGCCATAGTTGCTTTTTGGCACAGTCACTTAAAAACTCTCTAAGATGGCCATTAGCAACGTCGCCACATCCTCGTGAAGATGTCGGCAGTCCCCAATTCTGTGGCCGTGAGTCCCATGTAATTCACACCATAGAGTTGGGTCCCTCTAGCTAGGGTCCGATCGGATTGGTTTTGGAAACCGAGCGTCTTTGATGTTTCTCATTGCCGAAACAAGCTCTACCAGGCTGACATTGAAGTTGTAATCTAATAAACTAGGATATACCGGATCCCGAGATCTCGATGCTTTTTTTTCCTGCAACGATCTACTACTTCAACTGTGATCCAACCTTTTTTTAGAGGCGAACCTAACCGATGACTGGAACACTTTGCTGCTACGCACATCAGCTCTCTTATAGGTTAGAAAACGGCCCTTGGGAAACCTCTGATCTATATCATAGTCATTTTTAAACTTATCCTGATTTTTATCACGACCCCGTCCTTTGGATGACACCGAAGAGCCAAGTTGATCATCTTCTATCCTTATCTTTGACTCGTGGTGGTTATAGACATCCGCCCTTATGGTTTCCTGAAACTCGAGTAAGCTCTCCTTTAATTTTTGGGAGGCATAAGAACTTATTGGATCGAAACCCTTCGTGAATGCCTCCGCTGCCTATTCATCTGGGATAGCAGGTAGCAGCATTCTCTCCTTCTGGAACCTGATTACGAATTTCCACAGTAGCTCGGATTTGCCCTATGAAATTTTGAATATATCTATTTTTCTAGCTTGGACCTTTCTTGCTCCGGCATGAGGTTTGATGAACGAATCTGCAAACATTTCAAAAGAATCGATTGAATGTTGGGGTAAGAGGGAATACTATGTCAGGTCCCCTTTCATGAGTATTTCACCTAACTTCTTCAACAGAACTGACTCGATCTCATGTTGATCCAAGTCATTTCCTTTCTCTGCCCTGATATAGGTCATGATGTGCTCCTGCGGATCCGAAGTCCCATCATATTTTGGTTTATCTGTCATCTTGAATCTTTTCGGGATTAACTTTGGTGCCACACTTGGTTTAAACGGCAATTGCATGTACTTTTTTGAATTCAGACCCTTTAACACTGGCGGCGCGTCTAGAATTTGATCCATCTGAGCATGAAACTCCTTCGCATTCTAATCCGTTCGTTCATTCATCTCTCACATGAATCTCATGAGCTCGGTCTTGAAAGGATCACTCAAGTTGTTATTCCCAGATCCGCTACTGGTCCCACCGACTTCGCCTCTTGGTGTGTTGTTATCAGTTCTCTGAGCCGTTTGATTTACGGGAACACTAGGAGGAATCGGGCTCCTTCCCTTCGTATTATTAGAAGCACCTGACAATGCTTGTTTTAACTCCGTCATCACCTGATCTTGCCTTGAGAGGTGATCCATGATTGCTCTCTACTGTTCTATCTGGAGTTTGACCGTTTCTACAACGTGTTCATCCTTCGCATCATCAGGAGTTAGGTCCCCCACATCCTGGGGGTACTGAACTTCATGAACCAGAGTTATTTCATCCCCGTCGTTACGGGTCTCATTGATTGAGTCATCATGCTGGGACAATTCTTCTCATTCATCGTGTGCTCCAACATTGTGTGCGTTGTTGACATCATTAGCTGTCATACTTGATTTTTACTAAGGAAAGAATCAAAACTTTGTTAGTAACAAACAAATGGATCAAAGCAATTATACAGCCGTTTAGGCCCCACCATAGGCACCAAACTGTTTACCCGTAAAACGGTACAGTTGAATTTATAGCATGGTTTATAGATAAGCGAATCGATTTGATCCAAAAATGATAAATAAATAAGAACAAAATAATACTAACGACTGAAATTAAAGGAGATAATGAGCCTGATTCCGAACTAGGTCTTTCTGAGAGCAAAAATAAAGGCACTGATAAAGCAATGATAAAACTGTTTAGACTGAGCGTAAAATAGTAGAATAAAGCTTTACGGGCAGAATGTTTCATGTGTTACAATGGTTCTTAACCTTCCTATTTATAGCTCTATTGAGGGAGACAAGATCCCCAAATCAAACTCTTCTTTAATGAGAATAAAAACGCCATTAATGGGTGCAAAACGTTTGGTTTGGAATGCAGATATTCTCGGTAATGGTAACTCATTGAATGCTTTCCGATGCCAAACCTTTGAATCTCTATAATTGGCTATGCTTTCTTCGGTATCCATCCTGCACCGCTTACATACTTCATAGCCGGTGCCAATTATCTCCTAACTCACTTTTTGCCTTGTATAGGATAAAATTGATTCACATTAAATACTCGAATGGTAGAATGACACGTGACCTGGGGACAGACGGAAGATGAAGCAAATGGAAGCCAAGACAGATGGAAACAGCTTCGATTGACATCGGGTATACCCCGAAAGAAACATTATCCACGAGGACAAACAAATATTTGCCACCAGATGACATTCAATGAAGAACGTTCCTCAGCATTAAATACATATCTATTACAGAGAATTTTGGCATTCGTAGTCTGTCGTTGCATATTCATCAATGGACCCCATTATTGTCATTTAAGAGGGGTCTATAAATATTGACTTCAAACACCCATTGCAAGACACAAAAATTCTGACAAACTTATGCTAGACATTATTCCAAGCATGCTGCTTTCGGAAGCCTTGCCCCGGAACCAAGCGTCTGCTGTTTTATCTCAATTTCAATGCTAAGTCTAGCATATTATTTAATTTATCTATCATTTTAGGAACAAATCGATTCTCTTGTCTATAAACCACGCTATAAATTTAACTGTACAACTTTATGGGTAAACAGTTTGGCGCACACCATGGGGCTTAGACAATTGCGTAATTGAGTTGATCCTTGCATCTATTACTAATCTATTTGATTCTTTGTTTCTTAGCAAAAATCGTAAAAGATGGCGGCTAATGATGGCAACATTGCACACAACATTGAGGCAAAAAAAATCTGCCTCAACACGAGGATTCGATTAGCGACACCCGCAGCGAGGACGTAGCCACGCCAGTTCATGGCGGGCGATATCTATGACACGAACATGAGGCGATTCCTGATGATGCCGAAGACGAGCACGTTGCGAAAACGGTGAGGATCTTGATAGAACAACAAAAGGCCATCATGGTCCATTTCTCACGGCAAGACCAGGCCATGACAGTATTAAGGCAAGCGTTGTCGGGTGCTTCCAACAATGCGAATGGAAGAGGTCCAGTTCCTCACGGTGCTCCCGCGAATCAAACACCACAAAGGGTTGATAACAACACTTCGAGGGGAGAGGTCGTCTTCGAGGGGGCAGGGGGGATCGATAGCAGATCTGGTAACAACAACAGTAATGATCCCTTCAAAACCGAGCTCATGCAGTTTATGAGGGAAATAAACACTATGGACAAAATTCTGATCGCACCGCTAGTGTTGAAGGGACTGGACTCAAAGAAATACACCAGTTGCCGTTCAAACCAAGCGCGGCACTAGAGTTAATTCTGAAGCAGTTCAAAATGCTAGATGTACCAAACTATGATGGGACTTTGACCCTCAGGAGCACATCACACACCTTTACAACGATGGTGAAAGGAAACAACTTGGCTGCACACGAGATTGAGTCGGTCCTGATGAAGAAGTTCGGAGAAACCCTCACGAAGGGGGCCCTGACATAGTACTCGCTCTTACGTGAACACTCAATGGATTCCTTTGAGATGCTCGCAGACTTTTTCATCAAGGCCCATGTCGAGGCCAAAAAAGTAAAGGCCCGGAAGGCGGACATATTTAGAATTGTGCAAGGAGAGTCCGAATTGCTGCATGAGTTCGTAACCAGGTTTCAGAAAGAACTGATATTGCTACCGATCGTGCCAGATGAATGGACAACTGAGGCATTTACTAAGGGACTGAACTCGAGGAGCTCTGACGCCTCCCGAAAACTGAAAGAAAGTTTGCTCGAATTCCAGGCAACTACATGGGCAGATGTCCATAACCGTTATGAGTGAAAGATAAGAATAGAAGATGATCAGCTTGGGTTCCCAGCATCAGCCAAGGGTCGGGATCGAGAAAAGAACATAGATAAATCAAAGGATGATGTTAATGCAGATTGACGATATTCTAAGTGCTGGTTTTTGCCCTACGAAAGGGCCGAAATACGCGGCAGAGCATTGTGATCGGCGGATAGGTTCCCTCCCGATAAAAGAAATAACCGTGACCGGAATAGCAGGTCATTGCAAGATAAAGAGGTATCGGGTTCCCGGGACTCCACCTATCCCATGCTGTTTGAATATAATTTCATTGCCAGTGTGGTGGAGCTAGTATCGGCGATGAAGAACATCAAGGAAGCACGGTTCTGAAGGCCGATGAGATCTGATCCCAGCCAGAGGGATCCTAATCTATGGTACGAGTATCATGGGACTAACAGCCACCTGACGGGGGACTGTCGGCATCTGCATGAGTAGGTGGCAACGTTGTTGAAAATCAGCCATCTCAGAGAGTTCTTAAGCGATTGGGTTAAAAATAACTACGGCCGCAATCGGGACAACGCAGAGACCTCGAATATAGGTGAAGACCTTCCTCGACTAACTATCAATACGATTTTTGGGGGGGGGGGGAACGAAATTAACGGTGTAACCTTTTCAGCAGCAAAAAAGATAAAGGTATCGGTGACTCATAGCAAGAGACTCCAGGGAGTCGTCGAGGACGACATCACCTTCAGAGAGGAGGGCGCCGATGGACTTTTACCACCGCACAATGATGCCCTGGTAATTTCTCTTAATGTTTTAGATTTTAAGGTTAAATGTGTTTTGGTGGACCCAGGAAGTTCAGCCAGTATCATTCAATGGAGAATGATGGAGTAAGCCAAGCTGACCAGAAGCATCATTCCGGCAACAAAGCTCCTCGTCGGGTTTAACTTAACAAGTGTGACAACCCGAGGGGAGATCTTGCTGCCCATGAACGTCGCAGGGGTCATGAAGGCTACTTTATTTAAAGTGGTAGAAGGTGACATGGGCTACAACATAATTCTTGGCAGATCACGGCTGCACGAGATGAAGGCTGTACCATCAACATATCACCAACTTCTTAAATTTCCAACTCTAGAGGGAATCAAATAAATAAGTGGAGATCAACCGGTGGATAGGGAAATAACCGCGGTCTCGATTTCCAGCAGTAAAGGAAACGAACACGGGGCATAACATTACAGGAACTGGCGCCTGCTCCCAAATTAAATGAAGATGACAAAAGGAAGGAGTCGTCGAAATCCCACCAGGTACCAAGGTATTTTCAGTTATCGGAAGAAACGGACGCGACCAAATCCAAGTCAGAAGAACTCGAATAAGTGGCATTGTTCGAAAAGTTTCTAGAGAAAAAGTTCCACTTAGGTACAAGACAAAACCCCAAGCTCAGGTCATGATTTATAATGTTTCTTAAAACTAACATTGATTGTTTTGCATAGTTGCACGCGGATATGATAGGTATACCGCTAGAGGTGTCCGTGTATAAGCTAAGCCTGGAACCCAGCATCCCGTTGGTAAGGCAAAAGAAGCGCCCAATTGCCGAGGTCAGAAACAGGTTTGTCAAAGAAAAGGTAACTCGATCGCTCAATATCGGTTCAATCTGGGAGGTAAAGTATCCCGACTGGCTAGCTAACGTAGTAGTAATTCCAAAAAAAAAAATCCCATATGTGCATAGATTATAAGGATTTGAATAAGCCATGCCCAAAAGACTCGTTCTCATTGCCAAACATTGATCAAATAATTGATGCAACGGCCGGACACGAGTTGAAGAGTTTCCTCGATGCCTATTCCGGGTACAACCAAATCAAGATGAACTTGGAATATCAAGAAAAAGCTTCGTTCATAACGAACTTTGGCACATATTGCTACAATGTGATGCCCTTTGTTTTTAAAAACGCCGGAGCCACTTATTATAGGCTCGTGAACAAACTGTTCGAAAAGCAAATAGGTAAAACAATGGAAGTCTACATAGATGATATGTTGGTAAAGTCTTTGAATACAGGTGACCATTTGAAGCACCTCTAGGAAACCTTCGATATCCTAGGAAAGCACAACATGAAGCTCAGCCCCGAAAAATGTGCGTTTGGAGTCAGCTTCGGTAAAGTTTTGGGTTTCCTGGTGGCACAAAGGGGGATCGAAGTCAATCCCGACAAGATTAAAGCCATCGAGGACATTCCAAACCAGCTAACAAACATGAAACCAGTCCAAAGACTAACTGGAAGACTGGTTGCTCTAAGCAGGTTCATTTCTCGGTCATCGGAAAACTGTTGTCACTTCTTCTCACTTCCGAAGAAGAAAAATAATTTCGACTGGACTCCAGAATGCCAACAGGCTCTGAAAGACCTAAAACAGTATTTATCAAACCCTATGTTACTATCAAAAACTAAAGGAAGGCGAACAATTGCTCATATACTTAGCGGTCTCAGAGGTAGTGGTAAGTGCCATTTTAGTCCGGAAAAATAAAGGTACACAATCTCCTATCTATTATGTTAGCAAAATTTTATCGGGGGCGGAAACTCATTATCTGCACCTCGAAAAACTAGCCTTAGCTCTCGTAGTCGCCGCTCGAAAGCTTGGACCTTATTTTCAATGCCATCCCATAGCTGTGGTGACAACTTTTCCCCTGTAAAATATCTTTCAGAAACCTGAGTTGTTAGGTCGACTGGCCAAATGGGCTGTCAAAATTAGTGAATTCGATATCGAATATGTTTATGATCAAATCATAAGTTTTGGCCGACTTCGTGGTCAATTTCAGTCCCGGGCTGTTGCCTATGGCCACAAAGGAAGCGGTGATGGTGTCGGAAACAACATCAGGAGTTTGGACCTTGTTCATGGACAGAGCTTCCAACGTGAAAGGGTCCGGGCTCGGGGTAGTCTTAATCACACCCTCGGGAGAAGTCTTGAGGCAGGCCATAAAAACTATTCCATTGACTAATAATGAGGCTCAGTATAAGGCTTTGATTACAGGACTTGAACTGGCTCGGGGATAGACTCCGAGGTCATCGAAATCAAATGTGATTCCCAACCGGTGGTAAATCAAGTATATGGATCTTCGACACTAAGGAGGAACACATGCAACATTATGTGGTAAAAGTTCAAACTCTACTCGCACGATTTAGGGAATGGTTAATTACTCACATCCCAAGAGAAGAAAATACAGAAGCAGATGCATTAGCCAATATGTGCTCGTCCACAGAAATGAAGGGATTAGATTTTAGTACAGTCGTACAGCTTATGCACTCGGTATTGGATGTGGATGGTTATTTTGAAGTAAATACAACCAAATTGGAGAGATTGGAGAAATTAAATCATCGACTACCTTGAGCATGGCAAGTTGCCCGAAGACTCGAAGGCATCTCGGGCACTTCGCACCAAAGCAGCCCGTTACAACTCCTGAGGAGGACAGTTATATAGAAGGTCGTTCCAAGGCCCATTAGCCCGATGCTTAGGCGCCTCCGAAGCTAAATGCGTGATGAGAGAGGTTCACGAAAAAATTTGCAGAAATCATTTAGGTGCAGACTCGTTGGAGTTAAAATTAGTTAGGGCAAGATACTACAGGCCCCTAATGGAACAAGACGCTAAGGCATTCATTCAAAAATGCAACAAGTGTCAATGACATGCGTCGTTGCTACACCAACCGTCAGAGTTACTGTACTCAGTACTATCCCCATCCATTCATGAAATGGGGGATGAATATAGTTGGGCCACTACCACTAGCTCCCGGGAAGGTAAGATTTCTCTTAATTTTAATTGATCATTTCACAAAGTGTGTTGAAGCAAGTCCTTACCATAAAATTGGCGAGCGCGAAGTGGTTGATTTCCTGTGGGAGAACATAATTTTCTGGTTGTGAATATCGAAGGAGATTTCCTGCGACAACGGGCCACAATTCATAGGCACTAAGGTCACAAAATTACTAGACTTGAAAATCAAAACAATCACATCATCACCATGCTATCCGAGCGCAAATGAGCAAGAAGAATCAACAAAAAAGGTGATTATTCAAAACCTCAAAAAGAGATTGGAAGCAGCCAAAGGCAAGTGGCCCGAAGAGTTACCGGGAGTGTTATGGGAATACCGGACAATGACCAAGTTAAGCACGGAAGAGACACCTTTCTCTCTCGTATGTGGAGCAGAAGCTCTGATCCCGGTGGAAGTAGGAGAACCGACTTTGAGGTACTTCTGGGCGGACGAGGAAACAAACAACGAAGCATTACTAGTCAAATTAGAGCTGTTTGACGAACACAAGGACTTAGCGCACATAAGGATGGTGATCCAAAATCAAAGAATGAAAAGTTATTATAATCGAAGGGCCAATCTCCGCTATTTCAAAGTGGAAGACTTGGTTTTAAGAAAGGTGCCTCAAAATACCCAGCAGCTCAACACAGGAAAGTCGGGTCTGATATGGGAAGGCCCTTATCGGATTTCAGTTGTCACCAGGAAAGAATCATACGAACTAGAAAACCAAGATGGAGTCAAATGCTGAGCAAGTGGAACGTGACTCACCTTAAAATTATTGATGATGAGAGCCGCTTATACTAAAAGTATGTGCTAAACTCTTTTTTCCTTCGTCCAGTTTTTGTCCCAATTGGGTTTTTCTGGCAAGGGTTTTAACAAGGCAACAACGGAAGCATACTATGAAAGAAACATCATCAGCAGAAATAAGACTTTTAAATGACAAGGCATGAAAACGACAAGCCACTGCGGGATGGTTAGATAATCTTTGGCTCGATAGCAAAGTTCCTAACAAGAAAAGAAGCTTGCTATCGGATCGAAGGCTATTCAACCATTCACTAGTTCTCTTTCCCTACAAGCCACTGGGGGGGTGGTTAGATAATCTTTGGCTCGGTACCAAAGTTCCTAACAGGAGTCGAAGCTTGCTATCGGACCAAAGATTATCCAACCATTCACTCGTAGAATCCTCAAAGGAGCAAGACTTCCAGTGTTCCAATTAGCATAAACACTGGGGGAAATGATATGAGAATACGGCAATCTAATTGCCACAGAAACCAAGACTACGAAATTCAGGAACAAAAATGTCTCATCTGGATTGAGGATTGCACAGCCAGCCCCGTAGAAACAAGTTGTATAAATTAGCCACAAGTAATAGCAATTTCTTTTCTTTCAGCAAAACGAATACTTATGTACTTTTGAAGATAGGAGTAAAATAAAGTTCTTTTATTTTTATTTTTTTTCTTTTCCAAACGATGAATTGATTTTATCATTTGAAAGTTAATCAAGTATTTCAAATGCTAGGCCGGAATGAATAGGAGACGTCCTCTTCAAGAGCACCGTAAACATAAGAGGACCCTCTATTATGAAACTCTCACAGTAAATGGTTGGTTCCGAAAGAGTTTATGCCCGGAACCCAAATGTTATCGGGAAAAAATGCACCCGAAGCCTTGCATAATTCGATGCGAAAAAGTAAACTTTGCGCAATGCTTATACAAAAACACTTTTATTTATCAAATGTGACAAGCAGCACAAGTATAAAAACACAAAAAAAAAAAAAAACAAAGGAAGAAAAAACAAAGAGCTAAACTACATGGAAGAAAAAACAAAGAGCTAAACTATATCCCCCCTAGAACTCGGGGGAAGAGAAGGATCAGCGCCCCCGGGAGAAGTGGCGGATTCTCCATCGGCTCGGGATCTTGGCCTTTATCATTATTCTCCTCGAGTTCCTCCACGGTTCCTGAGAACTTGTAACTGGAACCAGAAGACTCAGTTGCATCAGGCTGGGTTGGGAGGCGTCTTCGAGCGGTTAACTCAGCTTTCAGACCTTGGCGTTTTCATCGTCAATATCAGTGACGCCTGCTTTGGCCTCTTCTAAAGTTTTTCTACTCATGTTATACATAGAATTTGTTTCTTCGATAATGAGGAAATTCACTCGGCACTGAAGTTCTGATTTGAGCCTATCGACCTCGCTCAGAAGGCCATCCCGCTCAGATCTCGTGGCACTAAGGCTAAGATCAAGATCACGGATAGTGGTTATGTGGACCTTATTATGATCCATGATACTCTTATACCTATCCTCCATCTGGGTGTGTTTCTCCTTGGCAGCAGCGAACTCTGCAGTCTTGGAATTCAAGGTTGCCTCCAAGTTATTTACTCGCTCAATGGAGGCAGCCTCGCGCTCAGCAGCAGCAAGCACGACATCTTGGACTTCAGACCACTGAGCCTTAGCTTCTTGGAATTGAACTTTTAATTGAGAAGCTTCTTGGCAAGGGCTATCACCTCCTGCTCGCTAAGCTGCAACCGGTCCTCGAGATCACTCGCTTCAGCGGCCTTCGCTTCTAATACAGGGAGGCACAGTGAGTTGATCCCTTTAGGCCAACAGTTGATCATGCTCGAACTTAAGTCCTTCTTTATCGAGGATTAACTTCTGAAGGCCCTTGGAAGCAAGGAAGTTGGCATGCGAAGCAAAAATCCAAATAAGAAACTCTGTCATGGCAAGTCAAGAAGAAATAAACAATAAAGAGAATAAGTATGTTACTGTTGTTGCATTATACATGGCACTGTTTTTCATAAACACTCTCCTGAGAGAGAGTGTATCTTCTTCTTATCCTTTTCTGAAGTCAGCGGCTTCAGATAATTGGCAAGTTCCACCAATAGGAACAACAGATGGCACTCGGTAGATACCGAGAGGGAGACACTCCTCCTCTCCTGGGGATCTGCAGAAGGGGGCATATATTTGTGCCCCAAATTCCCATGGTCTGGGGATCGGGAAGGAGGGACATCCTCCTCTCAGGCGTCTGCGGCTGGTGGGGGGGGGTGATGTAGCAATTGCTGACGATGAAGGTATGGCCGGCATAGAAGGAGATGAAGCCGATGGTGTTGTAGGTTGAGAAGCAGCTGTGGCAGAGGCAATGGTGGTTGTTGATTTCTCACCAACCGAAGATGGAAGAGGACCGGTACTCAGCCTCATTGTACCGGGAGCAGCAACTGGGACCGAAAAGGGAGAATTGACATTCTCCACCAAGTCAAACTCTCCCTAGAGTGCTTGGGCATCGTCCCCAGTTAGGTTTATAAGCTCTTCAGATTGAGAATTCTGTTGAGCTGATAAAGGTTGTTGTCTCCTTTATAGGGAAGCCCCTTCATCACTGGCTTCCTCATCATCGTCAATAACCACAGTGGCTGCAGCTGGCTCGGTTGCCGCTTTCTTCACATTTTTATTCTTTCCCTCGACTGAGGAAGAACGCCGCCTTTTTGGTTGCTTATTCTCCGGCCGGGGACTCCGAGAGGAAGCGGTTGCACCGGAAGAAGATCTGATGGCACATGTTCGGGTAAGAGCCTCTGTCAACAGCCTCGCAGCCTCTATGGAATCAACCAAAACATCCTCCTCAGGGATGGTAACAGAGCCCTGTGGGAGACCTGAATCCAACAAAAAGAGACATTAACCAATTTACTTATGCACAAAGATGAAATGAGAGCAAAATTAGTTTCACGAGTCAACTTACCATGATTCTTGGCCTTCCATCCGTATTTGGGGGCTAGCTCTTTCCACCGTAGGGTCTTAGGCAGGGTGATGTCTAGAATCTTTTGAACCCTCCGGTCCAAGCCTTCAACCCTTGGAGGTGTCTATCGAGTTGTTGAAATAGTAAATAGAGAAGGATCAACAACGACATGAAACAACCTTTTTTCAGAAAAAAGACAGACTTCGAACTTACGTGTACAAGTCCAGGACTCAGGGAAAGATGGAGTTGTGGCCAGGATGATATTCCTGGTGGCAACAATGACAAATCGCTCCATCCATCCTCCGTCGTTGTTGTCATCCATGCTGGTGAACAAAGCATGGTGGCCACGTTTGCTAAAATTTATTACTCCCCCACGGAAAATCTTGAGGGAGTAGAGATTTATCATGCGAGCCAAGTTGAGATCCTCCTTCGTCTCCTAGCACAACCACCGTAGAGAGGCCATCGTTCGCCACACCGAAAGGCCCACCTGTGCCAAACAAACCTAAGTATTTGTAGCATAGCTCCAAAATCACGGGGTCAAGTCCCCCGCTCAAAGAAACACACCCAAAGTAAATAGGTACGTATAAATGTACATGAAGCCTTTCTTAGAGAAGGTTACTCGCTCCATCAGCTCGGGAGCAATAATGTTCAAATCATGACAATCACAGTCCTCTTTCACAATAGGAATACTGGAAGGGCGAATAGAAGAGAGGTATTTGCCAATAGCCCAAGTGCGAGAGCTTGAAGAAGGGAACTTCTCTTCAAAGTCCTTGGCTGTGTTAAGACGTTTGGGGATGATGGTGCTCGCCGCAGGGGGGTTAGCATCAACATAGATTTCTTTGTCTTTGTTCTCCTTCAGACCCCCACCAAAGAGAAGAGCAGAATTCTTATAAGAGTTAGTGAAAGAAGCTATGATCAGCAGAAGGTGATAAGAGTTATATGAAGAAGAAGAATAAAGAAGGATGAAAGCAGGAAGAGTTGACTGCAAATTAGTTGAGAGAGTTTGTAAAACTATTAAGTGTAAAAGAAGAAGAATGAAGCGTATAAGTAAAGGAATATGCGAAAAAACCATGGCCATGATTACCTCGAGAACCGGAGAAAATATTGCTAAATCATGGAGTAACACGTGTTCGGGGTATTAAATGCGAAGAGACGTGCGTCTAATCAAGCGTCAAAAACTTTTCAGAAAGTTTCAAAATTTTCCTCCAAGAAAGAAATCTTCATCAACTTTTCGGTGACACAAAGATGTGCCATCGGAAAGCAGGGAGACTATCTGTATAGGATAAAATCGATTCAAATTAAATACTCAAATGATAGAAATCCATCAGCGCATAATCCCAACCTAATATTTCTTGGTTCACTATCAAAGTCCGGGAACACCCTATCGAGATGCTTCCATGCTTCTCCATCTGATGGATGACATAGAACACCATTTGGCCTTCTATGCTCATTAATGCCATCACATATGAGGAGCGGAGCTCATTGATGCATACAACTTCGTTAACCTTGGTATAAGGGGTAAGTAGTGTATCGTCTTCACCGGGATCTTCTTCTTTTTATCATTTGTGACATCCTTGTAGCGAGGCTTGTTACAAAATTTACAGTTCTCTAGAGATGCATTATCCTTATGGAATAACATGCAACCATTCTCACAACAATGAATCCTCTCTGATGAAAGATCCAACATGGAAACCAAATTTTTTGCCGTGTAGAAATCTTTGGGTAGATCAATGTTACTCGGATTAAGTTCATTCATAATTCCAATGATAGAATTCATGCCCGATTGAGTAATAGAGCTATCAGACTTAATGTGAAGTAATCGAACAGCAACAGACAACTTAGAATGCACCGAGCCTTTATACAACGGACAACTAGCTTCCTCTAACTCTTTGAAGAACTTCTTAGCCTCATCATTTGGTTCAAATTGAGCCCCGGGGAACATCTCATAGGCACCCCTCATCATGTCATTGAATCTAGAATATTCAACATTATTCTCCATTACAGGACTACTCTCCTCACCACCAAAAGAATTATGAAAATCAACATCATTTACGCTATCAAGATTCTCCTCATGAGCAGTCCACACATAATAATTTTTCATAAATCCCTTTTTAAAAAGATGACATGTAACAACATCTTCTACCAATAACTTAATACACTTGCATTTCACACAAGGGCACCTAATCGTTCCTTCAATACGAAAATCATCAAGTGTCATTGCCTTAACAATAAATCAGCAACCGCTTCTTTACATTCATCCTTTAACCCCACACGATTAGGATGATTCCTATATACATCCATCTGCGATGCGCAAATGCCATCTACACAAACAAAAAAAACTAGAAGTTGACATATTTATTTTATTTTGTACTACTTACTAAGTTATATTCTGCCAAAGGTTATCTAAATAGTTTAATTATATATTTTACTATAATACTTGGGTGGTTTCAATATTAATATGTACATTAAACAATTGTAAGACAAAAAAATCCTAAAACATAAAAATTAATCTAATTTATTTCAAATTAGCATATGATAGCGCTCTAATATTTAATTGATTGCATTTTCTTTATTTTGTTCCAATAATAAATAATATAATTAACACATAGATAGGGCATGGGAAATTTCCAAACGAAAAACCGAAACAGAGAAGTATTAGCACTTAAGTTGTTTCTTAACTAACATAACTTGATTGTATAAAAATTCTAACTCTTTAAAATATTGTTCAACTCTAACTATTATAACCTAAATTATACGAAGTATTAGCACTTAAATTGTTTCTTTAGTTGTTTCTTATATGAACAAGAATTTCATATTTATAGAACATACCCAAATTATTCTAAATTTTTTTCTTGATTTACTATTGGATACATACAATTATACTAGCCATTTTCACAAGAACATCTAACTAAAAAGAAAAAAAATAGCTAATTAATCTAAACAAGTAAATTTTTAACAAGTCACTATATACATATTATATTGCAAAAATTATTGCTAATTTACCTATACTATATTGCAAATGATATAGCTAATTTATACATACTATTTTGCTAAATTAATGCAAAAGAAAAACCTGGAAAACGACCAACGGATCTGTTGTCGAACCACCACCGGAGGGGAGATGAGCCGCCAGATTCCTGCACCAAAAATGAGTTAAACAATTTGAGAGCAAAAAATGTGGGGGGGGGGGGGG
>MCJB01007624.1:73801-99819 GCA_002018475.1 Nicotiana obtusifolia | reverse complement strand
GAAATGGAGCGGGTGAGGGAGAGGGAGAGTGAGAGTGAGAGTGAGAGAGAGGAAATCATACCTTATATGGTTAGATTAGAGGAGAAAATCAAGAAATAGAGCTGGTGCGGGCAGAAGAGAAGAGGGAAAGAAGCTAGAGAAGAAAGAGGAAAGAAGAAATATCGAGTTAGGGTTGTATTACAAGAAAAGATTTGCGACCGAATCGGTCGCAAATTTGAAATTTGAAATATCAAATTGCGACTGATTCGGTCGCAAATCCCGCACCAGTCAGACCTTATTTTTATTGCAGATCCCGACCAAATCAGTCGAAGCATTGAATTTAATTTTTTTTAATTTTATTTTTTGCGATTGATTTAGTCATAAACCATAAAATTTTTGCGGTATTTTCCACGTAATTTAGCGACTGAATCAGTCGCAATTTTGAGCCCAAAAAAAAATATATGTATTTTTAATAAAATTTTTGACTGAATTAGTTGAAAATTGCGATTGAATTAAATCGATCCGAATTATTCAGTCACAAATTTGCTATTTTTTAGTAGTGTTCTTTCTGTGTGAGTGACAATGGCTTTGAAAGAATTAGGCAGATTTATGTTTAAGGGAAATGGAAGCGTTGTCAAGGAAATAAAGGCATTTGAGTTAAAACACATGTGTTCAGATGCTCCAGAATCAATACTCCATGTACTAGAATTAAAAATTGAAAGTCAAGTTCCAGAATATCTAGCAATAGTACCAGCAACAACATTAGCATTGATATCTATTTTAGAATTTCCTGAATCTGCACCCTTAACCTGCTTGATTAATTGTATCAACTATGAAAATTGATCCTGTAAGAGGTGCTAATTGGGTACTTGAGAAAGACTGAGTTGCAAACATATTCTTGAAGATATGAGGGTGGATTACGTGTTCTAGTGGATTTCTTGACTTCAGGAAGAGATATTGGTAAGAGTGAATGAGGAAATGATCTAGGTTGGGAAGTAGAACTTGTTCCTGAGAATTGAAGGAAGAGTGCTAGAGTTGCTTGGGTTTGAGAAAGTGGGCAGTGAAGCTGGGAATACCAAGCTCATCCTCTATGTGTTCTGATGATAAGTCTACACTATGTTCTAGGGGTGAGATAATAGGAAAAAAGGAATCTGTAGGTGTAGTAGTAGAGGCAAAAGGATACTAATTTTCATAGAAGTATACATCTCTGGATATACTCACTCTTCTTTGTATCCAACTCTAGAACTTTATAACCCTTCTGCCCCAAGGGATAACCTAAGAACACATAGGTCTTACCCTTGGGTCAAACTTACCTCTTCTATCAGTCAAAGTAGACACATGGCAAAGACTACAAAAACACTTCAATAGATCATAAGAGGATTTTTTCCTGCTTGAACCATGAAAGAATATTGAGAAGAAGATAGTGATAGAAAATTTCTGTGTATTTCATTTCCTTTCTTTACATGCATTTATACAAAATAAAAGAATCAAAAGTTGTTACTCTATTTATATGTGTACTATTCTTATTTGTGTTCTTGTAACTACCTGGTTATTGTGTATGAAGAATAAAAGCAGATATATATACACCGTCACGTGCTCATATGCACTAAAGGAATCCTCTAGAAACAGTATTCAAAGTGGATAGTTGTCCCAGATTAATGGTGCTGATTAAATGAGGCTGTATCTGATGAACGACCTTGATCTCTAGTTTTGTTATGTATTGAACGGCTCATATGCTTTGTATCGAAAAGGGATAAAAAGTTTTGGTCAATATGACCAGGCTTTATTTCGTTCAGACCAAAGCCCCAGTTCCTCTTTCCTTGTTTCTTCTTCTTCATCTAAAACTTTCTTAGCCATGGTCATGGCATCTTGTATCAAACAACCAGCTTCAACAAATTGTTGAAATTCGAAAAACAAGTTTATGTTTCATAACTTAAGGTTCGAAATCTGAAGTTGCATTCAATAGATTGAACTACTTAAGAATCGAATTTCTAAAATTGCATTTGAAAGATAGAAGAATTTTATATTTGATTTCTGAAATTGCATTAAAGAAATTAAACTTCTTCAAATTCAAACGGATACGCTTTATAAAATTTTATACAATACGGACATCAAAAGTAAGTATATGTGAAAATGCCAACGAGGAGGTAATTATGGTTGTCTACATTTGCATTTATCTGAGCTTGACTGAGAAGGAGGCAAGGAGCCTTCAGCTGGCTTTGTTAATACCATTAATATAATACGCAAATCAAAGACCTGTTTTAAATCTTGTGCAGTCAAATGGTGGGATAAAAATAATAAAGAACATTCTTAGAAAGCCCCAGGTAAGTGGTGACAATGATAAGCTTATTCCACCTTGCTCACTCTTTGGCACGACTCGATCACAAAGGAGGATGTTCTTTCTCAACAATCCCAAAAGTCAAGGTTGAGTAGTTTTCTTGATACACACACACAAAAAAAAAAAAAAAAGAAAAAAAAAAAAGAGACAGACTAAAGGCACTTTTCAATATATGAATATTCCGTCTTTTTATATGATAATATTTTCTTTTTAGTTTGTTTCAAAAATAATAATAATTTTTTTAATTTAAAAGTAATTTAATTTAAACTTCTCATTTTATCCTTAATGAGAAGCTTTATAGTCATATAAATATTTACGACTTGTTTTAGACCATAAAATTTTAAACTTTTTTTTTCGTCTTAAACTCTGTAACTGGTTCAAATTTTCTTACATAAAATAAAACGAAGAGAGTAGTATTATAAGTTTTCTTACGCAAAATGGGAAAAGTGGTCTAATAATTAACGTCTACCCCGGTATGCACCATTCGAATTATATGTTGGATAACCTCACATGGCAATCATATATAGTTCAACGTCTAGTATTTGTTGAGTGTTTTTGTGTTAAGATAATGACATTTGAGTCCATTCAACTCCAAAAATTTATTTATGAGATGCAAATTATCTGTTGTCTTTTATTCTCAATTAATGCGAGACTCTTGAAATCCCTTGTACGTTTAAGACTAGACATCTGATGTGTGAACAATATAATACAAAATTCCAACATTAAGTAAATTAAGAATTAATATAAGTTTGACTTCCATCGTTAACATGCTAAAAGAAAATTAATTTTAACTAACTCAATTCGAAAAGGTGAGACAATAAAAATATTACGCCCATATCCTGAAGCAGTGTTGGAGATTTTGTAATATACACTACTAGCTTTTTATCCCCTCCGAGAATCCTCCAAAGAATGAAAAAGATGGAAAGGAAAAGACTAGTGGGGATCTACAACCAATAAAAGGCACCTTACAAGATAACGCCAACAAACACAATCGACTGCTGTGATGTTTAATTTTTATGAATATGACAGTTTTTTGGGCTTCGGAGAGCTTTCTTTATTTTTGTGTGAAGGCAATGCAAGCTTTTGCAGGACCATTTCCTTCATTTTCGTAATTTAAACTTATGGTGTCATTTTTATATTCAGATGTGAGATAATGACAGGAATATCATATTCAAATATTTTACATAAAGTGGGAACTCATCTGAAGGCGGTGGATTTTCTTTTCCTTTAATTTCAAAAAAATCATGCCCAAAGAGGAGGTATTAGCTAGCTAATTGATTAGTCTGCTTCCTAGATTTTTATTAGCTAATTGAAAAACGACAACAATGACAATCAGTCAATCACCAGTTTACCGTCATTTATAGCAAGGAACCTCTTCTTTGTTTTTTGTTTCTTTATAGAATTGGAACCTTCGCTGCGTTATATTTTTTTTAAATTTAACACTCACCACCACAAAATAGTAGCAGCATAACTTGCATTCTGCATCCGCTGCGCTTATCTAAACTTTTAGATTCACTTCCATCTATTACTGGATTGTTCTTTTTTTCATTTTCTATTTATCTTTTTTGGTTCACCATTTCTTTGATGGAAGAATATTTAATTGTATAAAACAGCAAAATGAGTAGTTAAGTCTAATATATAAGAAAAGTGATTGAACCTCATTTATTTTTAATTATTGATATACAGTATTATAAACTCTTCATCTAACTATCATTAGATTAAGCTAATAATTGTCGAGAAGAAGACGCCATGAAATCTTTCTCTCTTGACAAATAACAAATAACAAATGATTGATTTGGACCCATTTCAATTATAAGGATCCCGCTCCCAGCCCTAGTATGTAATAATCTGTATATGTTTTAAAATAACTTTTAAATAATCTGTCAAACACTTACTAAAAACAGTGTAGAAACAGAAACAGTAAACAGCAGAAACTGGAGAAGAACAGAAACAATGTAGAAGTATTTTTAGAATATAATCGAGCCCATTTAGTTCAAAGTGTGTCCTTAAGGAAATTATTCCCCTCACAGTACTCGAGGTTGATGGAATATCCCCTCCCAAGATAGAACGATTATCTTACCCGAATAGTAGTACTCCAAATTCTGGTAACGATGAACCACTCAACAGCAGTATATCACACAGAATAAAGAAGAGAGTTTTTTCAGAAAGTTAGATTGCAGATCAATTCGTGTTGAATTCTGGAAAAAATAAGAATTTATAGCCGTTGGAAGTACTGATTCTGAATGTTTGCAACCATTCAGAACAGTCACCAGGTTTGGAGGGAAATTCGAAAAAATTTCGGGAAGAGAGAAAATGGACCGGGTCGGTCGCGGGTCAGGGTCGATCCCCGTTGGATGGATTCCTATTTATTAAATAAATAAATAAATAATTAAATAATTAAGGAAAAGTTCGTCCAAAAAGATAATCAATCAATCGATCTTTGACAAATCCAAATCCAAATCCGAAGCCGAAGTCGAAGCCAAAGCCGAAGCCGAGCCAAGCCAAGCGAGCGACGACGACGACGGCGCTAGGGGTCCTTGCCTCTTCAACCCTTTTAGCAACTAGAGAAGGTGTAATGTAATATATACACCTCTCTTTTTCTTTCTTTTTCCTATGTGGGACAAATGCTTTAACCAAAGCAAAATTGACCTTTTACATTCCCTTCACTTTTTATCTCATCATTTCCCATTCACCTATATCGATACCCAACAATCCCCCACATGAATGGGAAATGGCCATACTATAAAAGAATGCGCGGACGAGTGTGATATACAAGCAAAGATTGACTGCATCTGGATAAGTAGGTTTTCCTTTGAACTTTCCGTAGTGAACTTATATCGGGTATACTCGATCAATCGGTAGAATTGATATCTTTGAACCGTCAAACTTTGTTGTATACCTAGACAACATAAGTCACACAATCAACCCTAAACCGTTTATGGTTCTCACGGTTGTGTTCGTTTCGGCCATGAACACCGCCTGGTTTCATGAGTGCATAGAGAATGGGCCTTCACTTGTCATTCTCCTTTAAAGCAGCTTACACTTCACACTCACATAGGTGATTTCTAAACATGTGGTCCTATAGCCACATTATCTCGTCATATACTGCCAGATTTAGATAATCATTAAGAAACCTTAAGGCTTTATAACAAGCCATAAAGTTTTATCCTTATTTCTGAACATTGTCTTCATCCGAGAAGGGGTTGAGTTATTTGACATATTTGACATTTAGATGTATTACACTCAAATTTAGGCAATATTTCAAGATTAATCATTTTTTGCAAGGTTTTGTAATTAACATGTCCTAAACGAATATGCCATAAATTATTTGACTCCAATAAGTAAGAAGAAGCAGATTTTCCATTAATACTGTCAACAACCATTACATTAAGTTTGAAAAGGCCCTCAGTGAGGTAGCCCTTTCCTACAAACATATCATTCTTACTAAGTACAACTTTATCACTAACCAGCACGCACTTAAACTCATTTTTCACGAGTAGTGCGGCTGAAACTAGATTCTTCCTAATTGTTGGAACGTGCATGACACTGTTGAGAGTCAGCACTTTTCCGGATGTCATCTTCAACAGAACCTTGCCACATCCTTCAACTTTGGCTGTTGTAGTATTTTCCATGTATATCTCCTCTTCGGGTCCAGCGGGAGTGTAGGTTGCAAATGCTTCCTTAACGGCACACACATGTCGAGTGGCGCCAGAATCAAGCCACCACTCCTTTGGGTTACCAACCAAGTTGCACTCAGACAACATTGCACACAAGTCATCAACATCTACTACCATGTTTGCTTGACCCTTCTTTTTCTCTTTGTCCTTCTTGGGGGCACGACAGTCGGGAGCTTTATGGCCTGCTTTACCACAATTATAACAGTTGCCCTTGAATTTTTTCTTGTTAGGATACTTCTCCTTTCCAGAAGGCCTATTTCTTTTCTTGTTCTTTTTGGGAGCATCATCTTCAACGACGTTTGCCCCTTCAATGGTGAACTCTTACAGTACTTCTTCTCATCAGTTTTGTTATCTTCCTCGATCTTGAGACGAATCACAAGATCCTCCAACTTCATTTCCTTTCTCTTGTGCTTAAGATAATTCTTGAAGTCTTTCCATGAGGTGGCAACTTCTCAATCATTGCAGCCACTTGGAATGCTTCATTTACTACCATGCCTTCAGCAATAAGGTCATGAAAGATAAGTTGAAGCTCTTGAACTTGGGTTCCAACGGTTTTTCATCCACCATTTTGTAGTCTAGGAATTTGGCAACCAAAAACTTCTTCAAGAAAGCATCTTCGGTTTTGTACTTCTTTTCAAGTGCACTCCATAATTCTTTGGAGGTCCCTATTGCACTGTAGACGTTGTACAAGTCAACTTCTAATGCACTTAAAATGTAGCGTTTGCACAAAAAATCAGCCTGTTTCCATGCCTCAACTATCATAAATTTTTCATTGGCCGGCATATCAGTAGCAGGCACAGGAGGGTCTTCGTTGGTGAACTTTTGCATACCAAGGGTAGTAAGCCAAAAGAATATTCTTTGTTGCCATCCTTTAGAGTTGACACCGGTGAACTTCGCAGGTTTCTCAGCCGGTGGAACAGCGGTACGGGTTGTAGGAGTAACCGTTGGTGCAATATTCATAGAAGAAGTAGCACTTCCACTTGCCATTTGTTTTCACTGTCAAAATTGACAAACTGACTTAATAATCAGAATAGCAAAATAAAATTTTCCAACAGCAATGATGAAGTTTTTATGTTCTTCAAATCGTTGTACAAGTACGAACTCTAGTATTCCACCGAAGTTTTTATGTCTTCAAGTCAGAATACAAAATTTCATACGGAGTAGAAAATCACACAGGTTTTAGTCTCCAAATACAGATTAATATAAACAAATAATTTTCTTAAGATTGTTCGCAATAATAATCTGTATATGTTTTAAAATAACTTTTAAACAATCTGTCAAACACTTAGTAAAAATAATGTAGAAACAAAAACAGTAAACAGCAGAAACTGGAGAAGAACAAAAATAGTGTAGAAGTATTTTCAGAATATAATCGATCCCACTTAGTTCAAAATGTGTTCTTAAGAAAATTATTCCCCTCACAGTACTCGAAGTTGATGGAATATCCCTTCCATCGATAACCTCCTGACCATTCTTTCTCGCCGAATATTTTCTATTTGCTTAGTGTAGGAAACTGTTTGTCTTTTCCTAGTTTCTCATGTTTATGCATTTACAGATAAAAAATAGGCAAACTTCAAAGACTCTCTTAAATAACCTGGAATTGAGACACATTAAGAGCTAGTTCTATTGGCCAATTTTGACTTGGGAATTTCGAATGATGTATAAAGAAATATTGAAAAGACAACCTTATATATATGTGCATGAAAGTATTTACTAGTACTTTATATATACTATCAATTAATTTATATAGCATAAATTCCTTGTGAATTTCATCAGTCATTATTTATAAGTTACTGTAGGTAGAATTGTTGCTTTCACAACCAGCCCTGCGTTGCCCAAAAGTTTTAAAATTCACCTAGGACGTGGATACCTTATTTGTGAAAATAGAAATCTTCTTAGGCCAATAATTTTCTAATTATCACAATATAGTGCCGACCACTCTGTCACAGACTATAGCTTAGCTTTTCCCCGAATTTGCAAAAGTCCGTTCTCACAGGTCACAACAATGTCCCTTAATAAAACCAATAGGGTGACTTAGTCAATAGTTCTTTCTTTAGCTCCTAGTGTCAAATTATACCATCCAAGTATAATATGCCAAATTGCATTTAATTTAAAGCTATCTTTTATTAACTTTCGTTTCCTCATTTCCTTCTGTTTGCCACTTTTTCTGATGTTTCAATTTGGATTTGTAGGGACCTTCCATACAAGCCAGTGGACATTAGTGATTAGAGAGACGTGATAAGAACGAGAAGAAGATAAACATACATGTCAGCAATCAACATTCTCCTATCAAACATAAATATCCCCCATAACTTACAAAAAATCTCTTCTTTTAGAAAAACTCTAGAAATCCAATGTAATTTTATGACTTCAATAAATGGTCAATAGCTCATGAGTAATAATATTAACATATATCTAGCATTCATAGGAAATGTCAAAGATTTAATTTGGATTTGATGGATCAACATTATAAGTTCTGAATTTATTTTTATTTTTTTTAATTAAATCTTATATTTGTTAAAATGTCTATAAGATTGAGAACATTCATTATATTTGTTAAATCTTATTAATTTAAAACCACAAAATTAATTAAGATAGAGAACATCAAGACAACATGGGCCGTCAAAATGGTCCCTACAGAATCATTTCTTCTTTTTTCTTCGGTGGGAGCGCGTTGCAAATTTTTGGATAATTTACGAATAGGTCCCACAAGTTTTTAAAATTGTTGCCAGCCGAACAACTTATAGCCGTTGATCAAACAATCAGACACCTCATATTCAAACCATTGGAAGAGAGAGCTGCACAAATTCAAAAATGGAATACAGGTAGACAATTAAACTACAAATTAATTAAGAACTCTTTGGGACTCTTGTTTCTAGATAATGCATATTTAGTTATCTTTAATTAAATAAAACTGATAGAAAACCTCTGAACATTCCATTATATACCCTCCACCTTTTAGTTAATTACAAACTTAACTCATTTTCGTATGTTGTTAGTTATACACTTAGGTGGCCACTTACAAATACCAGAATCATAGGACCCTACTTGACTTTTTATTTTCGATTCAAGCAAAATTAAGAAATTAAGTTTTATTCACTAATATTGTAAAAATATTTGCTGAAAACTAGTTTATTACACGTAAGTAGCCTGACAAAAAAAAAGAAGAAGAAGAAGCAAGTAACGTATAGTAATCAGACAAATTACGTTGAAATTTAAAATTTATTTACAACATTAATGAATAGACTTAATTCATTGAACATTACTAGTATTAAACAAATTAGCAAACTTCAGTTTGTTGTAAATTTCATAACAAAAGACAATAATTTGTCGGAGCTCGGAAACAAACATATATGTTGCACCTCATCCCTTATTATAAAATTACTACATGTTTTTTTGTGCATATTTTCTTCTTCTCCTTTCATTAAAAGAGAAGTTTCATTTATCTCTCTTATAGGAAGGAGTAAGGGAGAAGGAGGGTTGGTAAGTTAGTTTGTGGCAAAAATATGATGGTTAAAGTGGGTAAACTAACTTTATTTTTCTCCATCTTAAGCTAAACACGAATAATAATGCTTAATTATTTACTCATCGAAGTAATTTTCTATTGAAATAGATATAGATTCAAGTTTTTAAATCAGTAAATACAAGACATAGTTCATATATATATATATAATTTAATTAAACCTCAGTATAATGTTGCATTTACTGCTAACCTTGCATGTTTGTCTATGCACTGAAATGAAAGTTAAATTCAGGCATCTCGAATTATGCCCTAACAAGAAATTAAATTAAATCATAAACATTAAAAGAACAAAATTATTGTTATCCCTTACCATTATTTGAGAGTTAAATAATATGTGTATAATTTATAGCTGAACCACCCAAATAGTTATATTTGGAGCAGAATAGGCAAAAATAAAATGTAGTAAGAGTCCGCATGCATGTTGTATAGTTTTGGATAATTGCTCAATCATAGAGGTGGAAAATGGAAAAAGATGGTTAGCTTTGTATATAATTTTCTTTTATTTTCAAAGATCCTAAAAGATTTAATTTAAATTCTTTAAGCGCGTATTGATTATGTACAACTTGTACCTATGTGGTAGATTCATCTGAAAATTCTGAATAAGGGCAATCTTGGAATTTCACCCTCTATCTTCTTGGTGTATTTATACTCTCTGAGACTCCAAGAAAACAGAGAAAGAAGGAAAGAACAAAAACGAGAAAACAGAGAAGAAGAAAATTGCAGGGCAAAGTTAACAGATTATAATGAAAAGCAAAACCAAGATGGGAGAAGTGATAATATATGTAGATGATTATAAATTCATCTCTGATTCAACATATTTATGTAGAATTTGCCACGAAGAAGAATTTGAAAGCTGTAAAAATTTAGAAGCTCCTTGTGCATGTTCTGGAACTGTCAAGGTAATTACTGATTATTAATTTTTATCATTTAAATAACTAAGTTTCTAATTGAGCTGGTTTGATCCTCTTATTTTTAATTTTCTTTTTTTTTAATCTATTGGTGATCACATATTGAAATTGGACTTTTTGTTTTTCTCAGTTTGCGCACAGGGATTGTATTCAAAGATGGTGCAATGAAAAGGGAAATACAATCTGCGAAATTTGTTTACAGGTTCGAATTTCGATTCTTCTTTTTTGATAATTCCAATTCCAAGAAATGAAATTAACATAAGTGACTCTTGTTGGGTTCTCTTTTTGTTTTGTGGGGAAATTT
Organism: Nicotiana obtusifolia; assembly: GCA_002018475.1. Lineage (NCBI taxonomy): Eukaryota > Viridiplantae > Streptophyta > Magnoliopsida > Solanales > Solanaceae > Nicotiana > Nicotiana obtusifolia. The sequence continues at coordinate 89,090 of MCJB01007624.1, read as the reverse complement.
ATATTTCCGTACAGAACACATATTCTGTTCTTGTCATCTAAAACCATTTTCCTGGTTTAAGACAAAAATTTGCTTCCTCTGTTTTTTCTTCTACTGAAATGTTTAAGTGTTTTTAGTATGAGGTCAAAACATTTACATTGGTGTCAATTCAGACAAAATACATAAAAAATTTCAAAATAAAAATAACATTTAATAAAATCATGTGGGAAGTAGTAATGTACGTTCATAAGTATTAATCCAAAATATTTAAAGAAAATTTGGGAAATAATATTAGTATTAAGTTTTACGTAAAATAGGACATGGAGGAAGCAGACATTTAGGGGAAATGAAGGCCAGAGATAAAAGATAATTAACATATGACAGAAATCAGAACACGCTTTCTTTCGATATTATAAAGAATGAAAATGTCACCATCGTCTGTGCTTATCTACTTCTTGACTGGTTGCTTATACTTTGACGTTCAGTTTAAGCTACGCAATTTTCTGTTAGTATCTCTTTTTTCCATTTGTTTAACTATTTGGATTGTTCATCTATTAATTTTAAAGAGGCTAACTTTTATAGAGTGATAATATACAATGATTTTTCCACCTTGGATAATTATAAACTTTTTTCAATAATAAGTCAAACTAATTACCTCGAAAAAATAAAGACAGACAACATGTAACATTACAGTAAGATTGACTAATCTATAAAATTGATGACATTTTTAACGTTGCAGAAATTTGAACCTGGATACACGGCTCCACCTCCTAAGAAAGTCCACTTGGTTGATAATACAGCTGGAAGAATTAGGTATATATTCGACCAATTTTCCTTCTGGAAATTTATCTTTACAAAAGAAAGAAAGAAAGAAGAATAGTTGGCACGCTACAATTTTAGACTAGCCTTTATTGTATATTTAATATTGCTATTGTCTCCTTCATTGTACTTGATAGATAGTTAATACATCCTTAAAGAAACTGCCAGGAGTCTAAATATTATTATCTCCAACACTGGATATAACAAATTAATAAGCAGTTTCCCCATGAGGGGCAATATTTAATTACCATAACTAACGCACTTGTTAGTTAATGGATCTAATTAAGTTAACTGATCTGACTATGTAAATACTTTTTATGCTATTAATATAGTTTTACCAGTAATAGCAGGTCAGCTTAGGCCTAATGGTGTAAATATTTTATGATATCGGTACATAGAACTTAAACTACTCGTTATTAATATATACGAACATTGTTTGCATGTAGAGGAAGTGCAGAAGTAGATATAGAAAATGGAAGGGAAAGAGTGGTCGTTTTGGAGTCAGATTCAGAAGAAGAAACACAAATGCTGGCGAGGAGTCAATATTCTGAATGCTCACAAGCAGCAGATAGAAGTGCCTCTTGTTGTCGAACTGTTGCTCTCATTGTAAGCACTTGAAGTTTTTTCCTTTTTTTATCAATGCTTGAGTTTTGTGTAATTGTTTTTGCCTGTTATGTAAGTAGTTAACAACGAAATAGAGAAAGTCCAACTCAACAATAATTGTCAAGATGAGAAATTTACACTAGTAATTATACTTACCATTCGAATTGTGACATCTTAACCATTTAAATTGTCTCTTTGGAAACGTAATAATCAAACATAGTTGACAGCCCAAAAACACATGTGCTTCAATGCTGCTTCATATTTTAATAGGGAAACCAACATTTAAGTTACTAATATTAATTAACTTTCTTCTTGCGATTTGCTCCCAAAAACATGAACCGAAAATTGTCCAGTTTCGGTTATTTTCACATGCCATATGCATTATGCACTAGTTCGTGATCTTGCGTGGACACTAATTAACTTCATTGTCTCATTAATTGGTCATTAATATGGTATTTATAAATATCCGTAGATTTTGCATTTTTGCTTTAACATTGTGGTATTAATTTAATTTTGCAGTTCACAATTCTGCTTATGATGAGACATTTGTTAGAGGTGCTCAATGGAGGACCAAGAAACTATCCCTTTACACTTCCTACAGTAAGTGTACCCACTTATCTGATTGTGATGTATATAATAAAAAGATAATTTGGTACCAATTTAACTGTCTTAACAACTAATGAATAGTTCTTACCAACCTTATTTGTCATTTTACTTGCAGCTGCTTATTATAAAATCCACTGGAATACTCTTGCCTATGTACATTATAGTCCTGTTGATCACAAGAATTCAGATTATCATTAGACAGCAGTATCTGGTAATCTCATTTCTTTATTTTTAGTCAACTCAATCCAATTTCAAGTCCAATCATTTTCTAACATGTTCGTTAGCTCCATAAATACAGTCTAAATATTTGTTTGTTTCTTTATTCAGGATACAGAAGACAGGTTATCCAACTCTGACCAACACAACTAATATGAGAGTCCTCCCCAATTGTTTATTCTTTTCATTAACAGTGTAATTTGTATTTTCTAAGCATCATCCTGATGCTTTATCTAATTGGTTTTTCCCATACACGTGGAGAGCAATGAAAAGTTTCACAATAGATTCCTTGGCAGTTAGATTGACTATTAATATAATTCCATTGCCTCTTTTGATAAACTACTTCAACTTACGCTATTAGCTTACTCACACGGGCAAATGCTAAATGGAAATACTTACATATTTAGTTAGGCCAACGACGCTGGCCAAACTTCTCTTGCGCTCCAAGTCAAACGGAAGAGAAACCAACCTTATTAAAACGGTTAGATATTGCCAACAAACTAGGTTGTTTTGATGTTTCACAATAGGAAATTACAAGCTGGATGGAGACAACCTTCCCCTCCACACCCCTGTGCCAACTACTGCCTTAGACCATGTGAAGTCTGCTACCTAAGTATCCATGTGGACAAAATTTGGCATAGTAAAGAAAAAAAAATTGGCTTAGTAACATCGTTTCTTTTGTAAAACTCTAATAGCAACCTTGATCAAGGAGAAAACTTTGCCATAGCATGTTTCTATACAAAATTGGCAACTGAAAATAGTTGCAACAGAGTGGGTCCAGAACACTAGGGAATAAGAATGCCCATAAAGGATTAGAAGCTGTACATTAAGATTTCCTTTTCAATTTTGTTCAAGGAGTATTCTTGCTCTCCTTTGCAATCCATTCAACTCACAAAGAACCACACCTTCATTGTCGTCACATTTCTCATCAACAACAAAATTCATCAAATTCTGCACAAGTGCTGCTGCCTTTCTTGTCAAATTCCCATAGGAGTTCTCTTCAAATTGCTTATTGTGGCCATTAATTTCAAACTCTTCAGATTTAGCAGCAGCTCTCTGAAGCACACCATCAGGAAGTCCTGAAAAGAGAGTTCTGAGATTAAAGAGTGTGGTTCAACAAGCTAAAAGTGAAAATAAAATTGAGGCCTAAGTTCACAAACTAAGGTTGCAAACCAACCCGAAATGACCCTCTCATTGGATGACAAAAGAGATATCGAGTCCCCTAAACCTTTATGAGGTGGAACGGAAAAGATACATAAAACAAGAGTTCATGATGCAGTAGAAAAACTTATACGACATACCAGCCAGCCGTGCCACATTGACACCATAACTTTTAGGACATGCACCTGGTGTCAACCTGTATAGGAAAGTAACTTCCTCAAGACCTCCGGACCCTTTCCCAACTTGGCATGCCATATGGCACAGTGACACCTGCACAACCAAAGAACATAGAATTCCATGTGATCTACTGAGCATCCGATTTTAGCAGGTTAATAGTCAAAATCAAAACAAGTAAGCAAATGAGTATCAACCAAAAGGGATCCGCTTATTAACTGTCTGATTTTATTATTCTGCTAGTTATTGCATCAAAATGTTCAGGCCAAATGCTTGATCTTTAAAGCAATGCATATAAAATACGACAATTAAAAGGGAAGTGAAAGATTGGAAGACAGTACTCTGGAATCTTTCTGATAGTCAATAGATAATCGATGATAGTGGGTAGAAAACATTCCTCGGCATTGCACCTTGTGGACAAAGTGTTCGAGAACTGATTCACTGCCAACAGAACCAGAAACATAACATAATGATCTTTGGTGAAAATGTTTCAGCAAATAAGGGAAAGAAAATAAAATCAACAATGTAACAAATAATCAATAATTTTTTTTGTATAATTGGCACATACGCTATTGCTTGTCCATCCGAAGTTGATGTACCGCGACCAAGTTCATCAAGTGCGACGAGTGAATTACGGCTCGCCAAAGACTACAATCATTGATAATTAGTCCAAGCAAACAAATGTTCAGATTACTAAATGGAGACGAGAGTGCGAAATTAATATCAATAACCCAATAATGATCTCCCAATTTAGCTCTTAATAGTGACCAAGTCTAAGCCTCTAAGGCCATCTTAGCAGACACCATAATACAAGTCGATTATTTATTTAGTTATTTATTTGTTTACATAATTCTCTCCCCTTCACTCTCAATTAAATAGTATTACATCTAAAACAACTGAATGGTAGTCAAGCAATGAATTGATAACAGCCTTTTAGTTGAAATTAATATCAACCCCATTTTGCTATTAATAATGACTATGTCTAAGCAGGTACAATATATTAGCTTATGTATTTGTTTACATAATTCTCTATCCCTCCCACTCTCAGCCAGATGGTATATATCTAACAAAATCAGATGGTAGTCAAGCAATAAATTGATAACAGCCTTTAGAAACAATAAAATCTCACCAGCATTGAAGCAGTTTCCAAGAGTTCTGTCAAGAATGTACTCTGGCCTGCCATAATATGATCTTTGGCCCCCATTCTTACAAATATACGATCAACGGGTGATAAGTCAAAGGATGCTGCTGGTACATCAGCTCCTATCTAAGAAGCATCAAAATTTTTTAGCCATCGATTGATGAGGAAACACTAATTTTCTACTGGATGTAACTCACCTGGGCCAAAATTACAGCCATGCAAACTTGGCGCAAAAGAGTGGATTTCCCTCCCATGTTAGGACCAGTAAGAAGGATAAAGCTGGCATTTGGAGGACCGCCAAGGGAAACATTGTTGCAAACAAAGGTTCCCTTATCTAGAGAATCACTTTTAAGAACAGGATGTCCTAAATTTTCAGCATGAAGAACTGGCACATCATCTTCACTTGGCACTGATTTGATGTTTGGACGACATGTTGGTCCCTCATAGTAATCACTCGCAATTGATAAACTGATTAAAACATCCAATTCTGCAAGAGATAACAGCCACATTTCTTGTATTAAAGATCCTAATTGTGTATCGTTAAGCTTCTTTTGTTTAAATACCTGATAATATAGCAGATGCTCTTGAATCAAAGTTCTACCAAGTATAGATTTAAACTTCACGAGCAAAAAGCTCTTTCTAAAGCAAGAGGATATTAGTTATGTTCAACACAGTGCTATTTACGACGACTTGGTTTGGAGTTTGGACATAGTGACTAACCTCCCAATTTTCCTCTAATTTGAAGTCAAATGAGCATAATTACCAAGATATTTTTTAACTTTGAAAAAGTTGTAACAAATTAGAGAACCTCCCTCCTAGTTTGTTAAAATCACAGAGACCTTTCCACTTTTCTGGAATGTCGACGCCCTTGCGTTAACTGTTGCTTAAAAGAATCTTACGAAATTAAGAAAGAGTAATTGATATAAAGAATCACCTTCTATTTTTCTTCCCTTATCAAAAAAGAATCACCAGCTTTTTATCTTGCTTTTTACTTCAGAATACACTATTTATGGTTTCTTATATTCCCTCAACCTTTACTTCCCTTGTTTCTTTGCATACAGAGGAGAGACACAAAAGCAAAGAGAGACTTCTTTTTGCCTTAATTAGAGGTTTTTATGTTTCCAAATCCACTGTTCAGCTGGGGCAGAGCATTATTTTTGAGTGGGCAGACTGAATAAGCCGTCACCAGGAGGACAAAGCAGACAAAAGAATGATAAATAAGTTTTCCAGCTCCAAATTTTCTTAACGAAAGAATACAATCAACTATGCATGAAAAGGAACACAAGTAACTTCCATGGAACATCATGTCGCTGCCCAAAAGCATGCAAACAAAACTGAGAACCAGAAAGTAATCTATTCTTTTTCCACCATAAGCAAGTATGATTTTTTTTCCCAGAAGACTTGACTAGATTCACCATAGAGCACTAACGATATTACTGCTCCAAAATGAATAGAGGGGGAAAGAGAGACTTAGAGCAATATCTGATTCCATGTCCAAATTAAGGGTCAACAATACCTGCAGTGATACTAACTAATTCTCTCCACTTATTATGATGTTCACAGAACCGTCCTATCAACCTCTGCAAAATGCTTTTTAGCTTAGATTCCTTCTCTGAACCAGCTTGTGCGAGCTCTCCGATTAATTTCTTTAAGACTGGATTCCAGTACCTGAAATAACCCTGCATGCCAGATATTTTATAGGGGAAAGTAGAAGATCAGTAGTGGCACGTGGCTGGAAATATTGCTTCTACGACCGATTAACAGCCAGTTCTTCTAAATACAAAGCAGGTAAACAGCTACTATTAAACAACAAGCCAGTAATTAAACTACAGTTACTGGGTGATGATATACTTGTTTAAATCTAGTACGATTTCCAATATACCACATAGTAAATTTCCTAGTATCGTTCCTTTGTTTCTAGAATCGCCACAGCTTTAAAAAGATTAAATGAATCTTCATGCTCCTCATCCAACCCAATACAGATAACCACATAAAAGGAAGGGAGAGAATCTGTCACAAATTCTGTGTGTTTGTAATGAGGGCAACAAAACTCATAACAAACTAGAAACACTGCAATTAGCTGTTGTTAAGCTGCAGCGTCAACTGCATGCATGCACAGCTCAATAGAATAATGAACATGTTAAACAGTTTGATTAAAATTAGCAATCTTCTACATAACGGTTTTGAAACCATCATCTAGGTTGACTCAAGTATCGTATTAATAGTAATAGGCACCGCATGTAACTACGGAACCAGCTTTGGACTTTCTAAATCTCATTAGCAATAGGTAAACTTTGACTTCACGTAGCAAGAAATCTCATGAACACAATTTACAACCCTTGGTATGTTTAGCACTGGCCATGTAGAAGTATGCCAACTAACCTTTTTCGATGACTGTAATTCGTACTCCTTCGGAATGCTCCTGCACAAACATTCTGGTACTTCCAAAAGGTATGCATCTTTTCCTACAGTCACGTAATCTATCTGCAATGTTCACAAATATAAGATTTGGATCTGAATAACCTCCTATTGCTCAATAAACTCCTATTGCACATTTAAATCTATGTTCTTACTGATGAGTCTCCAAGCAGTTTCCTCTGTTCCTTCAAGTGCTTGGATAATTTAAGTTCAATCTCCTGCACTTGTTTACATGCAGCATCATACTCCTCATCAACCCCCTCATGAGGTATAATTCGGCCCGAGTTATTTGCTTCTACCCAATCAAAAGCATCCTTGAAATGCTTGAGAATTGAATCTACATCTGGAAGACCTTTACCTATAAATCCTATTAATCAATCAGATGCCACCAGAACTTACAGCATGATTGAACAATACAATTTATATACCTGGTGTTAATAGATGACATAGTAGCTTTGACTCCGTGTTTTCCAAGATCACCCTAAGCGAAGAGCATGCATGCACCATTGATTCACATCCACATAAAGCAGACACGAACTCTTGCAGTTGTTTCTTTGCTGCATCCTCGTATAAAATCACTTTATTTGCATTTCTTCCATTTGCTTCACTGCATTTATGCAAATTAAAGAGAAACATACTTGAGAGGTGACTACCTCTAATGGAAAAAGAGTATTGAATCTGATAATTATCGATCTTTACCTGCTACCAAAGAGGCGTGCGAGCAACCGTTCCATATCAGGAAGCCTTGACAACTCTTTTCTAAACTCAAGAACAAAAGGTAGATTGAGCCCCTAGAAAAGCATTGAGCACATTATAGCATCTCATTTGTCATAGCAGCTCATTAAGAAGCTACCACAATATACGCAAGGGCAAAATAAAAAAGGGAACAAGAAAGTCGAACAGGCAAAAGGACAAGCAAATTCAGGTCCCAGAACCATAACATTCAGCAACAAGAATCTGCTAAAGCCACAATAAATCCAATAAACCAATTCTTTATAATATCATTCAGTCTGTATTTGAGTAGATCTAATATATCAGTTTCACTTTGTGAAGATGGACGGAAGGTCCAGCACCAAGCAATTGCTTACTGCAAATGAAGGCTCCAAAAACCTTCCATCAGCAATCACAAGTAACAGGATAGATGCAATCATGCTATCAGCAAACGAGTGAACATAATCACCTGTGAAATCATCGAACAATGAGTGCTTTCAACCTAGTCAATCCAATCCTTGTGATGCCTTCTTTATTCGATATATCCAACCTTTAGACAGTACTTTACTTGATAGATGAATTAATAATTTTCAAACCTACCCAGCCAAAAAGAGATAACAAGATGCCGCAAGCAAAGGACCATAACCAAAGAGTGCAAAAGTTCACCATCACTAGTACAAACACAGAACTTGGGTTTTTTGCTTTTTGAAAGTTGTAAAGATGACTCCTAACAGCCTTTTGCCAAACATTTATATAAATTGTTACCTTTCTAAAAAAAGACAGTACAAACACAGAACCTTAGGATCCTGAATGTACCTTTAATCCGGCTACAGCATCCTGACGTTCTCTTATGGACTCTGGATGATATAAGGGTCTTGCAAGCCATGATCTGAGCATCCTTTTCCCACATGCTGTGATACAATGGTTGATTTGAGCGTATAATGTCCTATATTAACGAACGAATCACCTCTAAGTTTGACGACAATATAATCAACTAAATGAAAGTAAGCTAGATATACCCTGAAGAATCTCCATTTCGACTGTTCTCAAATATCTCAAGATTCTCAAGCGCAGCTGCGTCAAGAACCATATTCGGTTTTTGACTACTGTCACAAAAACCAGAAAGGGGAAGCGGTTCAAATTTTGCAAATTTGAGTAGGGATTCGTCCAGAAAAGCTTGCTTCAAGTAGTATAGAGCTCCTCCAAGTGCTGAGAGTGCATAACTCCCATTCCCACCAAGATTTACAAGCTCACATAAAACATCTGGTAGAAGGTTCCTTTCACCATATTCCTCTGAGGTAGTGCTTTCACGTGACTCCATTTCATTTGGAGATGATGACAGCTGTGGACTGCTCATGTTCCTATAGATTGCCTTCACCTCACAAATGGTTCTCTCAGCATCCCAAAATTCAGAGACAGGAACCAACTCATTTACCAGCGGATTTCGTGTGTGCCGCAGCAGTACTCTCTCAGTCTCAAGACTAAGCAATTTAGCTGGCTTTATTAATTCCACTGGTCTTAACTCAGAAAGCAGACAACACAAGGCACTACAATCTGAATCATCCTCAAACTGGCAAAGAAATACATCAAATTACTAACTTTTCATTTCAGTACAAAATGAAGATTAACCAATCTAGAGATGGAATACAGCACAGAGATGATTAGGTTCCTTCAGAAATTAAGAATTTTTAAATAAATACAAATTTAGAAGCTCTGCTGTACTAAGTGTCATTCAGTCTACTGGCAACAGAATCCCATGACAAGATTGATTCCAGACAGTAGACAAGCAGATAGAACAGGCTTATGGCACAGCTAATCATCTCGTGCATGCTACACTTGAATGTTCTTGCACTTACTTTCATATCCAAACAAAACGAGTTGTTTCCAAACAAACAGAGAATCACATTATATTAATGAGTTGTCAACATAACAAATTTTTTTAGAAGAGATCATTATTTTTTTATCCAGAAAACATGTTGAAGACTTGGGTAAAAATAGCTTAGAAGAGATCACTGATAAAGAAAATAAGAAGGAAGACCGATTGACAACAAACACAGTACACATGAGTAGGAAAAGATGGCACAAAATCTTTTACCAAGAAAACTACAGAAATTCATAAGCAATTTCCCAGTACCTGTCCAATAATAACCTTGCTTGTAGTGATATCCACCATACAGACACCATAAGTACGCTTCCCTTGCAATACAGCAGTTTGAGAGCTTTCAGTCACTGCCATCATATATGAAGCATCAGGGTTTGCCGCGAGCATTTCTCCCTCATTTAATGTTCCTTTAGTGACCACTGCACATATTTCACGTCTGACAACCTGGGATATATTATGATGTGTCAGCTGCAGAAAGAACTGAAGGAAGTAAAATTGTCATCACTATGACTGCGACAATCTTATGTAGCACAATGATGACCTTATCTTTAGATCCCTTCTCTCTTCGACGAGTCTCAAGCTGTTCAGGTGTCTCTGTTTGCTCAACCACAAGAACCCTATAACCCTGCTCCATCAAAGCAACTAAGAATAAGAACCCTGCCATGAAAGACCAGGCAGTCCAGCTAATGTGTGAACCATAAAGCAATTACGACCTTTCGCGCCAACTTCTCTACATTCATTGAGAAGTTTCTTTCTGGAAATCCACAATGGGGTTGTTCTCCCTGGAGATACAGGCAACAGTCAGCACAGATGCGCAGGAACTGAAGAATGAAACTGAACCATCCTATTGCAAAGGAAAATAAGGTACTACCTTAAAACAGAAACATGCAATTAATCACAACATGATACAGAGTATAAAACACTCACTTTCTGAACAGGGAAAAGCACAAGCGAAACATAAAAGGTGATGTTTGGACCATTTTTTCTCTTTTAGGCATATCTACACATGCTGATGACCAAATTGTTTTTTAATCTTTTCTTTTCTTTCATTTTTCTATTTCTGGGGCATAGACTCAAGTTACCTTCATGTACTGCAAATGAAGTTCCTTGGTTCCAATATGTGCATCCATCTCATAAAGCTCATAGAACTTTCCCATCTGATTCACAAATCACGGGATAATTAAAATTCATCACATAAAGACAAACTGAAGAAGATGAAATGAGAAGGCTGCAAAGCAACTTCATTGGCAAATAGATTGAGCCATCAATATGATGCCATCATCATTACCTTAAAAAACAGAACTTTATCCATGTGACTCGACTTGAACTCCCACCATTGTCTCTGAGCATCATTTACACCATTTAAGTACTCATTCTAATAGGGAAAAGAACTCCAAAGATATCAACCCAGGAGAATCCTATTACCTGACCACCAGTTAAACCTTTCAAAAAATTAGGAGGTAGGTAAAGAGTCTTTGGATCATAATTGGCATCTCCAGGGGATCTCCTATTAGCGTCCTTCCTAACTCTGTTTCAGCACACAAGGAAAATTCAGAAAACAGGCCATAACAAGCAATTGGTGAAACATCACCAATCTCCACCTAGATCAAAAAAAACAAAACAAATACTAGTGAACTGCAGCAGATATTGCAAGAATAACTTACTTCCCAAGGAAAGGGAATTTCTCTGCTTCACGTTGTCCAAATCTATCTGCACCGCACAGCAGTAAATTATCATTGTTGGTTGGCCTGACACCTGCAAGGCAACAGAGCCAGCTTAATTTTATTCCATATTACATTTAAGCCTTAGTTTTTTTTCTTGCCAACCTTACCACCTAGGGAATAAATTTTAAATTAACACAGTAACAAACTGCAAATCTAATGCTATTGCCAAATTAGGCCAGATTTTTCCTTCTTTTTTCAGTTTGGATCCAACCATCAAAATGTAGTCCAGATTTTTCCTTCTTTTTTTTCAACAAGTAGAAATTTTTCCTTCATTTCCGATCTTTCCTGTCAGGCCTTGCTCCAACCATTTTACATTTCCCTTGCAGAAACGACCATCTTTAGTAAGATCAGCAAACAGTTCTTTTTCCTCAATACAAATTCAAAGAGTCACAATACATCATACGTATATTCATGGCTTAATATGCTCAGGTTATGGATAAGATATATACTCATAACAGGTCAACCGCCAAATACAAATTCAAAGAGTGAATACTTTTATGCTAGTGATTATCATAGTACAACGTCACAACCGCCAAATATTCTGAAGCATTCAACAAGTAAACTGAACTCAAGAGGAACACAAAAAATGCAGGTTCGATCACTTACAATCCTCATTGGTTTTAACAAGCTCTTTCCCATTTACTCCATTCACTGCATTGTCCACCTTGCTATTAACAAGCTCATTGGTCTTAACAAGCTCTTTCCCATTTACTCCATTCACTGCATTGTCCACCTTGCTATTAGCACTCCTCTTATCTGCAACAGTCTTACTCTTCTTGCTCGAACTCGAACTTAACTTCACCCCTTCACCACTCTTCCGCTTCCTCGACACCACCACCTTATCCGCACTCGCTTTCCTGCTTCTTGATCCAACAGCATCATCTTCCTCAACCTCCAAGTCCATATCCTCATCAACATCCTCATCTTCGGACACTTGTTTATCCGCATTTTTCCCCCAATCTTCATCCTCAGAATCATCCTCAACGCTCTCCAAATCCTCCAATTTCTCTTCCTCCTCCTCAGCTTCTTCCACCACCAAATATTTCCGCAACCGTCTCAACTTTCTCGTGGGTGGCTCGACTACCCATTCGATCTTTTCTTCAGCTAAATCGATCATTTCTTCATCGCCATCATCATACTTAACCAAATGCTCACCAGAAGCACTGTCGAAAGACTTGACAGAGCCTTCGTACCAAGTTTTATCCAATGGCCAGTAAACCTTAACTCTTTTGCCCACTATCTCTTGCCCGTACGATGGCTTAAGGCCAACAATGGCAGAAATAGGTGCAGTTATCTTCCGCTTCACCTGTAGAGGCGAAGGTGTCGTAGGACTGGCACACGGACTGGTACTAGGACTAGATTTAAATTCAGGTTTAGTATTAGGGTTAGCTTTAGGATTGGGGTTAGGGTTAGATTTGAGTGGAATTTTTTTCGGGACAAGAGGTGACGGGGAAGGAGAAGGCGAGGACGACGTCGTTTTGGAGAAGAAAGAAGTGATTTGACTCTGTTGATTGACGAGCGGAGATCTGCCATTGCTGGGACGGCGAGAAGAAGCCATTAGTGGCGACTGTAAATGGAGAAGAGAATGGTGGCCAGTGGCAAATAGTGTGAGTGGGACTGAGAATATATGTGGGAATGAATGAGAAGAATAAACTCTGTGGAAGCGGAGACGGTATATATAGTGGTCCTGGCAAATGGCGGGAAGAGAGAACATTGAGTGGCGGGAAGCCTCCTCTAAGCCCTTCTTCCTACTGGTTCACTAGTGAGTACAACTCTATATTCCGCTGCATATTTTGCTTTTATTTTATTTATTTTTCTGATTCTGCAATGTCACCATAGCAACAGTCTGTGAAAAGGTCACATACTAGGAGTTGTTTGGTAATGATTTGGAAGCGTTAATCACAGCATAAACTCCCGCATAAGATACTATATTGGAAGCATATTAGAAAATACTCCTTCCGTCCAAGTTTACTTATCCACTGTATTAAAATAGAAATTCATTTTGCTTATCCAGATTGAAAAATCAATAGATAATTTACTATATTATATCTATTTTACCCTTCTTATTAAATACTCCTACTACTTATTTATTTTTTAACATATAATAAATAAGAGCGATATAGTAAATTACCATATTATTTATTATTTCTTATGGGATGTGCCAAATCAATAGTGGATAAGTAAACTTGAATAGAAGGAGTAATAGTTGCATAACTAATCAATGTTTGGTTAGCAGTACTAGATAATACTTGCACTAAGTTATGGGAGAATTTATAAATTATTTTAGGTAAGATATAATGTGTATCCATAATACATGCGATAAAGCTATTCAAAGACAAAAAAGAAGAAGTAAATAATGCATGTGTAACTCATCTCAATCACTTCTTAACAATCTCTTCATTATTAATCTCTGCAAAAACTATAGATCTAGCATATGAATTAATATCCTTTAAAGTTTTTGTCTCTAATAATATTTAAACTCTCTTGTGATTTTCCCCCCACTTTATTGAATGCTAAACCACAATCTTCAACGTGTTTCATTAGCTCCGTATAATAATCATTGTAATCACTATTCTTTCTTGGCTGGTAAATGAAAAGCTGAAAGCGGAAAGGTTTCTTTTTTGTTTATTAAAGTGAAAAGTGCTTCTTTTGTTAGCTCTACTTAAAACCCCCTACTTTGATTTGCTAACGTTACGGACTGAATGAAGATGGACGAAAAGAAAGGATTGGCAGTTTGGTTGATATGGCCTATTCCCCCTGTCTCAATTTGAATGTCCGCTTTTGGCATGCTAAGATTACTAATAGAAGAGTTGGAAATTGAGTTGTTTACTATCTACCCTTTTAAATAGTTAGTTGATATTGACGAGAAAGAATGGTAGACTCCAAGTTTAACGAGCTGAGGACCTTGAATTTGTAGAACTTGTTTACTTCCAATATCAACAAACGTTGACCAAGTAATTAATTTTATGAATAACCAGTAACATGATAGGAAAATTCATAAGACATGGATAGAAGTGGGTAACTTAAATTTTACAAGTGTTTTCGCAAGTGATCTTAGACTTTAATAATATGATATAGGATTTACTCGGATAAAATAACAACATCGCCTTAAAAGTTAAACCATTAAAGCATATCTATTTTATAGACAATTTGCTGAACGGACTAGTTGCTTATATATAGAAGAAAGTTGACTACTTACATTCAATTTCCCTTATGAAGTTCGTACATTCGAATCGGAACAACAACGGACTATATCTAAACGTAAGAAAGTTTGGTTACTGTGACATTCTCAAGAAGAAACATAACTACATCAAGCTCTGGTCAGGTAGCAAATTAAAGAATGTCCATATTGTACTTGTGAAAATTGTACTCCAAGCCCACCATATTCTATCATGTTAAAGCAACTCCGTTTAAACCTTAAATCATACAACAGACCACTCTAGGCCAACCTTTCTAGAGTGTAGGTACAGAAGATCCTATCCACAAAATTGGATCTCCGGGCAGTTGGATGAATGGAGGAAAAATAACAAGCTACGGGAAAGCATGACCCCACAAATCTGACAATGTCTCACTAAACCAATCTGAAAGACGCTTCATTTTCATTGAAAGCTCTCTATTTTTGGCAAAGTAAGCCTCACCATTTGCTAGCATCACAGAGAAATCATGCTTCATTGCTTCCAAGCTTCTATAATAGTTGTTCTCTAACCTTAACCGGATTATATCAGGTGATAGAGGAACAGGGAACCTGCAAAGAGGAAATCATTTATCGCATTGGATCCATTAATAATTGTGTATGCCAAGCAACCGTGCAACAAATATATGTCCAAAGATTGAAAAAACAATTATAGCAACCCC
>MCJB01007624.1:59563-73520 GCA_002018475.1 Nicotiana obtusifolia | reverse complement strand
GGGAGGGGGGAGTTTCTGAGGATGATATAGGGTTTCTTAGTGAAATTCTTCAACTTCTGCAAAGCAACACAAACAATGTAAAAAGAGTACCTATTCACAAAATCCAGTTTCCCAGCAACTTGTTTCAATTTTAGTATCCCAAAGAAATCCTGTAACATGCACACAACAGGGTCAGCTCTGATGCTATGAACAACAAAGTTCAGTTATTACTTCAAGGCATAGACAATTGAAAAGATCAAGACCTGATTTCTGCTTGCTGAATGCAGTAGCTCGGTGATAGAAGACAAAACTCTGTTTTTGCTTTCCAAGTCAATATGAGGTTGCTCCCATGAACTATCTATATCATGTAGTTCCCAAGGACTATGAGGATGGGGTTCTGATTCGTCTTTGTATAGGATACCGCATCTTTCCCATGGACTGTCAGGAAACTGGTCAGATTTGGCTTTTACAGAAACTACCCGACCTTCCCACCACCTACCACCTTGATCACTCTCATCCCTCCACCAAACAAGACATTTGTCTCTGTATGACCAATTTCTCTCCATTGCAGTCTCATACCGAGATCTCTCAATAATGAAGTCAGGGAAGTTAACTAGTTCAGGCAGTTTTAGCTTAAACTTCTGTCCAAAGACAGGGGAAGTGCTATCTATGAACTGAAGTGTAACTTTACAGCAACTCTCACCAGAGCCAGGAAGAGTTGCGTAATTAAGATTCTCAACCAAGCAAAATTCCACAGCTCGGAATACAGCTGCATTCTTTGTCCAAGGACCAGGCTCCGATGAATCACTATATTCTATATATTCTTGATGCCCCTGAATTCAAGGAATGCCAAGTGACATTATCACTTAAAAACCAAAATGGGAAAAACAGGAAAGAAGAGGCTACGATTAACCAATAGAAATTATGTAATGCACCTGTCTGAAGTATACTACTTCATCGCCTATCTGAGGAATGTAGCGGTAACCCTCTTCATGCTCTGACAATAGCAGCCAATTTATTTTTTTTACTGCCTTATTCAAGCTCATTCCAGCTGAGAAAACATTTTCCGCCCTGGAAGAATGCTCTTTATTGTCTGTAGATGACCGGTTGGACACATTAGTTGAAGTCCTTCCTAATGGCAGAAAACCCGTAGCCTTCTTGGTCAGCTTTTCTGCATTTCTTGATGAACCTACAGTTACATGGTTCTCTCTTATCTTTACGTCATCTTTCTTGAATGATGTATCTCTTGACATTGCACTAAATCTTAAGGATCTCTTTCTACGTGCTGCATCAGTAGCAGCATGAGGGAATTCAGAACCTGATTCGTCATGATCAATACAAGCATCAGAAGTACTTCCACAAATATCATGACTGCGAAGTAAACGCCTTCTAGATCCATGAGACTTGCTTCTGTCAACAGTATCGACCGTCAGTACACCCCATTGCAATTTCTGACCGAATCTATCAGGGCCATTGTCTGTTTCTGGCACTTCTGGAACTTGGTTTTGTTCCAAATGGGAAAAGATTTTAGATGTTGATTCATCTCCACAGTAAGCATGTGTAGGAAGATTAAATTCACAATGAGCTTGAGAATCCCTGGAAACTTTCTTTGCTTTTATCTTAATTATGGTTGTCTTCACTCTCGGTTTTGGGTTTACTTCAGGATTGTCGTTGGTGGTAGTCAGCTTGTTTGATCCAGGAACGATGCCTATTTGCTGTGGATGATGACTAGGTGACGATGACAACTGAAATAATGAACTTTTACCACCTCCTGAGGAACATGCTGCATCTCGTGGACCATTTCCAGCAGTCGATCTGCTAGCTTCAAACTGTCCCGGATTTGTTTGAGCCTCAGTCATCAAATTATCAGCCAGACTTTGGATATCTACACTGGCAGAAAAATTGGCATGCTCACCCAGAACACCTTTGTGTTCCTTGTCATTAACCATAATACCAGTTTTATTGTATTTCTCAGACAGTTCCATGCCAATTTCATCTGCAGAGTATGATCCTGGCTCCTTTAATCTAAGGTTAACCAGATTATCTTCAATTATCTCTTCACTAGCTTGAGAAGAACATGACTTATCAGCTTGGTCACCACACTGAGTTGCAGTGTCTTTTGATAACTCAAGCTCCTTAGCATCACGAATTTTCAATTTCAGGACTAATCTCCTTTTGTTCTCACCGTTTGTTTGAGGTTCAGCGGATTTACGAGGTACATCCGCAGATCCACCTGTTGAATAGTTCTGTTGTTTGCTCGGCAGCTTGTCATCAGATTCAATGCTCTGATCACTTGACCAACATTCTGGTGACTCAGTTTCCAATGAATCATCCTCAGAGCTACCTTCATCTTCTTCATTTGAAGAGCTGTCAGAATGATAACGGACAATAGCATGATGTGCAGCTCCTCGCTGAGGTCTTAATGACTTTAGTTTAGTTGACTTCCTTTTAGTGGTAGCTTTTCGCCCATTTTTTGATTTTCTAGTTCTAAGACTTCTAGATGAAGTGCCGACATCATCATCCTTAACTTTCTTCCTAAGACGTCTTCCAGATGATGTGACTTCCACCTGAAAAAGATGCAAATGTTGCTCAGCCAGGGTAAATAAATAGGTATTCTGTTTGTGTTTGTGAAAGTCAGCGCTTACTTCTGATACAGATTTTTTCCTTTTTGATCTGCGCAGGCTATCTTTCTGACTCCGTCTCATCTTCTCTTCTTCACTACACACTGAAGCGCTAGAAGAGCTGTCTCTTACACATTCATGTTCTCCTTCAGTAGAAACCTCTTCATTCATATTGTATTCTGAATCAGTCTCATCATTTAGAATACCATTATCTGGCTCCCAGAAAAGGGTATCGACAAACTCTGGCAGAGGTTCAGCTATTATGTCCAAGTCAGCCACGGGCAAAACATGGTACCCTAGGCTCAAATTTGCGTCTGTGCCTACAGAAAATTTAACTGAAGGAGGACGCCACTCAGTACCCAGAGCTCCCAAGCGGCGTCGCTGGTACATACTCTGGTATGGTTCAGGATATGGAAGCATACCTAGTATTCCAATTATTTCATGTTTGGAAAAACAAAACAAAAAGGCGTCCATTACCATCATCTTGAAACTAACAAAAATGAGATTAAATGATGAAAGCAATTAATATCTACTTGCGTCACAAAGAAGATCTTGCATGTTCCTCCGATATGGAGCTAGCTGTGTCTCCTGCAACAGGTGAACAAATGCCTGCTGTTAATACTTCAGGAAACTTAGCAAACTTATACAAGATGCAACAGCTTTAGGGTTCAGCTGACAGATTAGATCATGCATGTATTACTCAGATAAGTTACACCAACACTCCTAAGTAGTAAAATCAAATGGCAGAACTTAAGAATGGTAAAACAATAAACCTTTTAATCAATTCGTCACTATAAACATGACCCACATTGACTACAGAGATTAATTCTAAATTGTTTGGAAAGATAATTAGATGGATTTAAATACAGAGTGTATAAAATAATAGTTTCCAATATCCAAACTTGGATTAGTCATTTAAAAAGATTTCATACCAAGTTTTAAGTAATGTCAAGTAATATTAGTTCTAATGGGATGGGTGGAGAAAAGAATAACATTAAGGAAAGAAATTTGTTAAAGGACAAAAAAGAAAAATATGTCATAATTCAGGAATCTAAGGAGTGAACTAGTATGTCAAAACTAAAGGTACCTGATCAAGAACGTTCCCTTGCACATCCTGGATAAGGGGTCGGTAATCCCCAAGGAAGAACTGTTGAAAAGTTACAGCCTCAAGATAACATACAGTAACTGTTAAATGCTTAAAACTATGATGAGAATGAAAAGAACGCCTCATATACCTGATCATATTTCGCGTCCTTTTGAGACTCGCCTTGGCCTGTATTTAATAAATATATTTGTCCAACATCATCAGAAAGAACAATTGATGTTCCATCCCTTTTCACAAAGAAACAGCAGATCTCCACACAATCAGTAACTTTTGCATTTCAAATAAAGCAAAGAGCATTTGCACAAGTTAGCAAATCTAATCGGAAATGGAACTGAATGAGATATTAATTCTGAAGCCAGGATAGGATTGGCGTTCTTTTATGGCCCCAAAGCAGAAAGCTCTCATGATGTCTAAAATTAGTAGCACATCAAGTAATCACCATATATATAGGCAAAGACAAGTCAAATATCAGAGATGCAGGAAAAATTACGAACTCCTCTTTAAAATACTTACTGTGAAAACTTTCCATCAACCAACTTAAAGCGTCCTATATCATATGTGCGGATGGGGATCCCCTCCCATATCTGGAAATAGATATAGCAAGAGTTCAACAAATGAGATACTTGTGTAAAAGGATGTAATACAATCAAACACAAGAACCAGAAACCTACATCCCAGAGGATGGTTTTCCCATCATAACCAGCACTCATTGCGATTCTGGGGTTGAAAGGATGAACATCCAGAACATAAGTCTACAAGAGGCAAACAGTTAGCGTTAATTACACCAGATGGAGCTTTTATAATGGGTGTCAGTGGGGCGTAGGGGTTGAGGAACCGTATCAGGAATTTGTTCCAGAGTTGGGCGAACAACATAATTATTTAAAGTTTATTACAACCAAGAAAGTGAAATAAACTTCCATTAAGAATTGCATGACACTTCTACACTACCCAACCAAAATTAGACAATGGTGGACGCAAGCTGAGAAAAAAGTAACCAGCAAACACATGCTGCTACATGGAGCTAAAATGAAAGTTTCTCAAAAATGTATACTCAAGACGACACAGGAAAATGTAATAAAAACCTAAGCAGAATTCAGAAATATCAGCTTAATCATAGTCAAAAATAACTTACAGACTGTGTGTGACCAGTCAGGGAGTGCACCAAGCTACCATCAATAGCATTCCAAACGCAAATTCGGCAATCTGCATAAGTTCACCTTATGAGAATCGAAAATTACAAATTCAAGCACCAGAAATCTTCTGCTTTGAAATAGGAACATAATATGAATCAACAACCCAAGTGGAGGTGCTTTTCTTTCTAACAGGAACCAAGATGACCTTGATTTCAAATTCTACGAAGTTTAAATTTGACTCTCGACGAATACGTATCAATTTTGTTTTGTTATCCTTGCAGGTGCTTAGGCAAAGAACCGCACTTCTAAGAGTCCAGTTTCTCAGGAGTTGCCTAGTCGTTTTGAGAAAGGGTAAGTATTATATATGTAGCACAAAATGTGCTTGAGTATTTACAAGATATTTCCGCTCTCACATCAGTGACCTTTCTAAACACATCATCTAGCAAAGATTCTACATCACTACTCAGTTCTTATTTACATCACTAGTTGCACACATATAGCACAAAGCCCATGTCGGATATGACCGGACACGACTCTCAGAGAACTCTTAAGAGACATGGTTTGCAGCTCTTTTAATCATGAAAAATTTACTAGGAAGTCATTCTATTACTTTGCGGACGTGTTAGTACCGTGCTATACTTAAAAGACCATGAGGAATTATCCTCCATAATGCACCTCGAATATTCTCAGCTCACACATTTATCTACTTTCTGAAAGAAATAAGTTCCTATTCCAGCATTTTTTTCCATAAGCTTCATATGCCTGCATTACTCTGATGAGTGTAAACTTAAGCCCATGCCAGGCACCAACATGTCCTATAATAGTATCAAGTTGATATCGGTTTCCGATGTTTAAAATCTTGAAAATACCTCAAATGCAACTTCAATAAAACATTTGTCAACCAAAAATTTTCAACTAGCTATTACCTATTCCAACAGACATCTCTGTATGCAAACCAGAGATAAAGATTTAACATGAAGTTGAACGTTACAAAGTATCTACTCCATACTTGATAGAACTAGATGTCTGATAACGTGTGTGAAACAAGGGCAAAAATTGGCGGGTTCTCTACAGCAGTAGAGCAAGATTGAATTATTAAAGGCGACAATAAATCAGTAACCAACGGAAAGTAATAAAGTAAGAAAGTATCCGTAGCTCCAGTATACCTGTCAATATCATTCTGAATTCCTGATATGATTTGGGTCCATTATAACATTAAAAAAGTCATCTATTTACTCATTATCAACATGCATTGCTCGTTAGTGTCACGACATACTCCTACTAACAAGCTTGTGAATGTGAATTCATGCCTGTTGAGAATCAACTTTGTATACGGTATAACGGGTCAACAACTAGGTGCTTCACTTCACAAACACCAAACTTTAATAGAAAAGAAATGAAATTTTCATCCCATAATCATATTTAAAATAGTTTTGAATTCTATGTTGTTCGGACTCTTCAAAATCCTTGCCGCACCCGTGTCGACACGAAAAGTGTGGATCCACACCAGATTTGGTCAACTTACCTTGGGTACTTTGACTACATTCCATGACCGAGAAGTATAAATTGATTGGGTAGTTGGTTTGATATTTGGGTTTATGTCAAATATATAAACATAGTTATATTATGTGAGATATCTTATGAATAAAATATTAGGTGTCTATAAAGAATTAATTGTTATTAGTTTTAGTTCAATAACTTTAACTAATCGAAGTATATACTTTATATGTCGTAATATACATTTATTTACCGTATCCCAGCACCCGTATCCGCACTCGAATGCATACCCCCCAATCCTAAACTTTATGTGATCAAGAATCCGACATGCTGATCCGCACCCGTATCAATACCCACATCCGAGTCCGAGCAACATAAGCTTTGATGAAATAAAAGTACGTTCCAATGCGAAACTTTTGAACTGAATATGCGATTAAGATAAGATACCCATTATAGCAGCCAGTACAAAGCGATTATCCAGGCTCCATACTATCATGTTAACACCACGAGGAGTAGGGCGAAATCTCTGTCGTGGCCCTCCTCGAGGAGGCTGCGGTGGCATTGGCGGGGGAGGAACTTTAAGATGATATGCCTTACCCCAAGAACGTCCAAGTTTTCCCTGAAAGGATTAGAACATTAATAGTCAGAAAGCATCAGCACAGAGAAATATGTACACTTAATGACGATACACTAGGGCAGTTAGACTTAGTCCCAATTTACCAATGTATGGTGTGTGTATTAGTCCCACACATCGGGTTAAGTACTGCATACATTCTGTAGTATGCCTATAAAAGAATACATGCATAATTTTAGGCCTGTATTCTTTCTCTTATTTCTCATAAATAAATCCACGAGAAATCTAGAAGTTGAACACCAATTATTTCAACTTATTCCACGAAAGAAATCAAATTGATGCAGCCAAGAACTCACATGGGACGACTTGCGTGGTTTTGTGGTCCAAATAATTGCACTTCCATCCCGAGAACAAGTGACTATGTTGTCATGGCTAAACCTGAATAATTGAGTTTTAACAAACACAATTACACAAATTAATGCAACTTCTCCCATCAGTCAAATTGACAGACCAAACTCTATTTTATGTTTAACCATGAGTTAACTATAGCTGATAAAAAGGATATTAGGAACATAATGAGATCATTTGAACAGTGGAAAAAGACATTCACAAACCAAGAGTTCCTAAATTTTGGAATGCAGTCCTCCACAAATGAATCAGAAGTTGAAGATCGTGAAGCAACTGCACAGCCACTGCATAAAAGAATCGCAAGTAAGATAGTGATGACATTTTTAAGGGAGACAGCATGGCTGCACCAACCTGAACTGTACATAGTTGACATCATTTTCATGACCAGATAAAGTATCTATTTCATGATTTAGTTCCTCGGGGCGATCTGCGGAGAATTTACAAGCACTCCAGACCTGACGACGAATCATTTTTGTGAATCCAAACAATATCATCATCCCAGTAATAGAAAAAACAATGAAAATAAGTCTTGAGTACACCAAAAACTTTCACATCGTTCACATTCTTAACATTTCTTGCATACTTCAAAAAACGGTAAACTCCATGTTTAAGTGTTACCGAAAGTTTCATATTGCCGGGTAACAACCACTCAAACATGGGTGTTGCCATAAATAGGTTAAATAATACTCCCTCCGTTTCAATTTATGTGAACCTATTTGACTGGGCACGGAAACTTGTGGTGTAAAATGAGGCACATATATTTTGTGTGGCTATAAATCTTTTGCATAAAGTTAGGGGTCATTCTTTTTGGCACAGACTAAAAAAAGAAATAGGTTCACATAAATTGAAACGGAGGAAGTAGTACTTAGGTCAGACATTAATTAGAGGACTTTGATAAAGAAAGCTCAGAAGATCTATTATATCTGTCAGGTAAACTATACTAAGAGATTAAATAAATATTACCTTATCAAAAGAAAAGGTAAATTACACTAAGAGCTTATTGACTAATAACGAAAATTTCTCGTATCCCTGTTTATCTTAATAATGGGATTTGACACGGTTATAGTAGAGCATAACATTTGATGCTTGTGCATACCCTCGCTAAAGTATCAGAGCTGCCAGTGACAAAGACAGTTCCATTGGCATTGTATGCACAACACAAAATTTGATGGTTATGTGATGTATTACTTGAGGACTGAATGTTGGTTATTGCGGGAGCACTGCTCTTCACTGCATAAAACAAAAATCCATTAACAAGCTTGCTAACCAACACTAAACATTATCAGACAAATAACGTATTCTCAGCTAACCAGAAACGTTATCCTTTGGCCTCGGCGAGTAAACGCGTGGAACACACTGGGAATACCTAGCATCCCAAATGCGACAAGTTCCGTCATCTGATGACCTACCGAGAGGAAACAAAAACACAAGAGAAGTAACTCACACATCCATGAAGTAAGTCATCCTAAACCCCATGTTACTTAACAAGAAACTTTAATAGACATGAATACAGATTAAAGTGATTTCTCTGTCGATTGTATAGCCTAGTGTAAAATGTTTACTAGCTTTCTTGTGTGTTAACCATCTTTACAGAATTGTAGCTTAGTCTAAGGCTCCCATATCTTCCATCTAATGCTTTCAGTAGTACGCTAACTCAAAGGAAGTTTTATAGAGGAATTTAAAAATAAATAATAAGAAAAACTACATTTTATCTGTTGCTTTAAAATAAATACAAAAACAAGCACTACCTGCCACACAGCTAGACATATATGTTCAAGAGTTTCTTAAAACAACATATTGTGATGTAAAAATTCCTAAATTATGAGAACCATACAGCTTAGTATAGAGCTGCAGTACAGACAAAAACACAATTTGTGTATATTTGAGGGCTGTCTGAGATCAACTGAGACCTCCAGATAAGTCTCTATAATTATGAATATACAATGCCACATGGATAAAAGAGGAAATAAAGCAACGAATACAGGACCTTGGTGCGGAGCATGTTCAGATTGGAACAGGGGATGCGCATGAGAGGTGCTTATGGAATAAGAGAAGGGAGAGAAGGACAAGGAGGGCATGCGATCCTTTTGAGCCATTTTGATAAGTAAAGGTAAAGTAGCTCCTTTAGAGCTTACGTGGACAATATGGCAAGAGAGAAATAGGAGCGCATCTGAAGGAGCAGAATACTCTTTTGAATTAATCAGTGGAACATGTTTATTCTGTGAATTATTTGAGTTATTTTGATATTCCAGTTATCGTTGATGTTTTTTCATGAGTTATTGTTGATGACCAGATGAATTTGTAGAGTCATGCTTTGTTACAAGATTATGTAGAAGTACTTTTTGTGCAGGCCTAAAAAGTGGGATTTCCCATCACATCAATAAAATTTGAACTTCGTAAAATTCTTAAAACTAGGACAAACAACGAAAGAATTAAAACTAATCAAAAAAAGAACAATAAGTTGAGTCTTAATCTTACTAGCTTACTGTAGGCACTCAGCCCTACTTAATTACAGTGATGGATTAGTCCACAAATATTCCTTCCATTTCTTCTGCTATCATGTTAGTTTCTTGCTTCATATTACTCCCTCCATCATAAAATAGATAGCCAATTTGATCCAATGCAGAGGTTTCACAGAAAAACGTTTGAAAAGATTATTTTTCTCATGATGATGGTGTCCGTGCTAGCTTGCGCGCACCTCGACTATTCTAACAAGTACCTACTACCTCCCACCAGTACAAGTACCAGGTAACTCTATTCACCAAGGCTTAGACAATAAATCTTACCTTATCAAAAAAAAAAAAAAAAAAAACATGACGAATGATTTTCTAGAAGGTAAGGAGGCTAATCACTAGGTGATGAATCGACTTCAGTTAAGAAGTACTATTTTACTTCTGATGATGATTAGGATGAAGCTAAAGAAACTTTTAACATGGCAATTTGGTTGCTGAAACCATCTAGACAGTGTGCAATGCCGTATATAATTGATATATCAGAGACATTAAATGCCAAAATCTGGAAAACCAGTGAGCTATAGCTTTTTTTTTAACCTTTGGGCGTGAAAAATTGGAGCCAGTGAAGAGAAAGAAATGAAGCTGTTTATGTCAGTTTAAGGATGTATAACTTCTCTCTTCAACAATGTGCTATTCTTTTTACTTTTTCTACTTCAAGTCAGTCTGTGTTTCGTATCAAACAATTTGCTATAATAAATTTTACAGATGCATTGTCACTAATTGTTTGACTAAAAAAAACTAGCAAAAGGAGATAAAAAATGGTGAGATTGATGCATCATTTTAAAGTTGAAATATTAGTTGTAAAAATAAAAAGATACAAGACCACAATCACCCATGCGGCCCTCATGTCTCAGAAAAAAAAGATACTCCAACAATTTCCAAAATCAGAAATTTGCAAATTTGTTATTTCCATAAGTCACAGTTAATCTGTTTGGTTTAATCAAATAGGGCTAGATCTCTTACGCATAATAACGCATCATGTCCCTTCAAAGAGAAGGAGCAACAATAAGGATCAAGTCTTAGAGGTGGCTTACGATAGAAGCTGATACACAGAGCTAGGCCTTGGAGTAAATGCGATAGCAGTGACAGCTCCAGTGTGTCCACGCAAAACTGAAATAGGTAACCCATCTGGCAAACGCCACTGAAGTACAGAGAAAGTAGATAAGCCGCTCACTCTTCAACAGAAGATCTTCTTGCCCAAAATTATTACTCTTCAAAGAAAGCAAGAAGATGTCTGTCAAGTGGGAGGAGAATCTTACAACTCGAATGCTGTAGTCATTTGATGCAGACGCCACTAAAGCATTGTTTGAACTGACAGCTAAATCAGTGATGTCACCCTAATAGAATGACAAGCAAATAAGTGGAAAAAGGCAAAAACGCATTTCATAAGGAAGAACTGAAGTTGAAACTTCCATGAACTTACTTCATGTCCTCGGCAACTAGCCAGGCAAAATCCAGTTTCCATTGACCAAATCTTGACAAGGCGATCATCAGATCCAGTAATCACATATCTTCCTGAGCGGTCAAATATTGCTAGACGATACAGAAAAAAGGCAGAGAAATTGAGTTGAAGGTTCGCATGTCATTTTGACTGACAACCCATTATATCCCTAATATGATAAGCCTTAAAGACTGCTAAATGTCTCTACAATAGAAAAACAACAGCTATCTTTAAAACTACTAGTAGCATTCAATTTCTGGAATATCATGTATAGCAGACGAAGTTGTGTGTTTTATTGAGCATAAATGACGTGCCCAGAATGAAAACCCATTTGAGAAAAAACTTTCAAGTGTGTAGATGCAGAAGCAAATTAGAAAGCTTTAAACTCATACCACAATAAACAGCATCTCTATGTCCCCTTAGTTTCTTTATGGTTTGCATCTTCTGAACCATAGTTGACGGCTTTGCAATAGCATAACTTGCAAGACGAATAGATGGAGCACGGTGATGTTTTGGGAAACCACCTCCAATCTCTCTCAAACTTAGACCATGCACCTGATTAGCCTGCATGTGTGGCCAACGGAGGTATGAAGGAAGGGATTGAGCCTGCTTATTTACTCTGTTTCTCTCACCTGTCCATCACATATTAAAACTTATATAAACAGAAAAACCTAGACTGTCAACAGAACATAAATATCATGCTACTTAAGAGAGAGCAGAAATGGGAGAGGAACAATGTACATATAAGATCACAGTGCAAATGATAAAGGCAGTTTTTGAAGATATAGTAGTTTGGAAAGCTTTCCTGGATAACTTAACTCACCAAAACAAATTGATGATAGTACATCGTTCACAATCAAAGATGCAGAATACTTGCCAAAAGAATTTTTTTTATAGGAAGAAAGCACCTATAAGCTGCTTTAGAGTGAGACACCTTATAAAGCCAAAGAAACGCACAAATTCAAATGCAATACAATTCCCAAAATTCTACTCAGTAAATTGTGGTATTCTTCTTCTGGCTTATCCTCTATTGGCCAAAACGAGTACCGAAGCTATAGTTGGAGTGAATAGTGATAGTATGTCAGTCCAAGAGTAGAGAGATAAAGTTAATCTTGTAATATGCTTGGACTCCTGTTAGTATAAAGGTTCACTATCCAGTGACATGAATCTGAAGAAATGTTGGATAGTGCAGGGAAGAGGTTTATATTTCAGAAAGGTGGACATATACACGGCACATGCCCGAAAGGAGAGTAGAGAAATTAATTAAGGATGAAAGGAGTCTGTTTAAACCAAAAAAAAAGATAGTGAAAAAGAGAAAATTGAGACATGTGTAGGTCCTTTTACAAAAGAATATTTATTAGATCTTAAACCATCATAAAATTACTTACAAGCCAAAAGAGAAAAAGGCCCAGATCCAAGTAGCGTGGGGACATCAGCAGCACCTGGGGCATCTCCCCCACCACATTGCAATGGAGGACCCAAACTCAGCAGCAGTTGTTTAAGCAACTTTACTAAGTGATCCTTTTCAACATGAGGATACCTATCATCAGCAAACTAAAGGTTTAAATGACAAAAGATCAGGAATGTGAATTAACTGTTTTAGCAGAAACAGATGGATAATATACGGGGTTTTCCCCTACTTATAATAAAATTATTTACCTTTGCAAGAAAATAAGCAGAAATAGATGGATAGTGGCGTGTTAACCAGGTCAACTTTCCTAAGGACCCAGCACGCAACATTATAATTATTTGAAAGCGTCACTAAGTATGAAGAATTCATATCTATATAAGCAAAAGATCTACTGAGAAAGCAATATATAGTATAATAGAAAAGTAGCTCATAATTGATTTGTAAAAAGAAAGTTTAAAATCTATAGGACTTAATCAGAATAGGTTGAAATTATTTACCGCAATTCAATTATCATATATTTGAAATAAATTCATAAAAGAATTGAACAAATGTATCCAGGGAGAACTCAATTTGAAGCAACTATTCCCTAGATCACATCTCGCGTACAAACACATAAAAATATTTTTACGAGGCACACCTTAGCACCAGATCTTCATAATTTAGAGGGAAAGAAACACCATTGTCATCGTCATCTCCACTGGGTACATCTTTTCTTGAATACCAAGCATGATATCTCCTAGGTAGAAGCTCATATTCCAAAAGTTCATCACGGAGTATCCCAAGCGTTTTTCGGCATGGCCCAGATGACAAAAAATGCATAATTAGAAAATAAACTTCTCTAAGGTCAATATTTACATCCTTCATTGGGGTATGTTCAGCAAATCTCGATTCTTCTTCAAATTGAGATTTTGTGTATACCCTGTTCAGGAAACTTGTAGGTGCCATACTTGATAATGTAGCGCCATTTCTAGATGTACACTTCCCTGAATCCATCCTTTGTTAGCGAATAAATTGTCCACTCTGTGTATTCCTCTTCAAAGAGCAAGATTCATGACTCTACAATCTCATGAACTGAAATTAGAAAGCAAACTCAATCAATTTTCTCGGAAGTAAATGCAGAAGTTCGCATAAACACTTCATGAAACATATTTTAACCACCACGAAACAGGGGCGCACAAAGGTCACTATACAAGTTCAAAGAAGCACTTAAATGTGATTCTTCCAAACATGTTATTACCATGCAACAACTATATGAAACAATAACAAGAAACCCCC
>MCJB01007624.1:46730-58957 GCA_002018475.1 Nicotiana obtusifolia | reverse complement strand
CCCCCCCCTTCCTTTCTTTTTCATTTCACTTTCCCATTGCAGCTGCATGGAAGTTATTATAAGACTAATGTTACATCTCTAATCACAAGTATCACACTACAGAATTAACACATTTGCACACTAGCAGCAAGAAAAATAATGAAATCAGGATAGTGGCAAACCAACTAGAAAAAAATCTTTAGCAATTTCATACCTATTTTAGGGGAATAGAAAAAATTAACCTGAAAGAACTCTAGGATTTGTATGAGACTTCAACCAACAACTCTAAGTAGGAGAATATGTCGCGAACAAGTTACTGCATGAATTCCAAGATTTTATCATGCAATGAATGGAAACAGGAGGGGGGGAGGGGGGCAGGAACGAGGTGAGGTGCACAAAGCACGTTACATCAACTGAATAGGAAATAACATTTTAGAGTCACACATGATTTTTTTTTTTATTGTTAGAGTTGCACATGATATTTCCTTAACAGGAACTGGTGTTTTCATTTTGATTAGTTGAATAACTTAACATGGGTAGTTCCACACTGCATAGGACTAGCTTGCAATTTCTTAACCACATAAGAACTCTGTATAGGTTAGGGGGAGGAAGGCTCTCCATCTTTCTCCCAGTGCAGTAGACACTGAAGAACAGGTATGCCTACATCATCCTAATTGAGTACGGACAACTCAATAACACACAATTTTTCACCAACAAAACAAGGAAAGAGTTAATTGGTTCACTCTTCAATGGAAAAAATCACTCCAAATTCAATCCACATTGGGCATAAAAGGCAAGAAAAATCTGGATAATATGCAATACACCTCAAGCACCTGTTTCTTGCTTGTAACTGTTCTTTTTAATTATTAAAAGAGAATTTGGAATTTATATGATGCCCATGACGGAGGCAGGCCGACGACGGCAGGTCCAAGAGAAAGATTGGCAAGCTTCTAAGCTGGCAAACTTCGAAAAAAAGGATGCACATAACACCTTAGGCGAATCCCACACCGGAATAGGAGAGGAAAGTGCAAAACTTTATAAAGCACATAAAAGCAGGTTGCTAAGCATACCCACATGTCCTCAACGTAGATAGATCGAGAATTTCCAAAGATTCAAAATCAAACTGACATCAATAGAGCGTAATTATGAATCAATCATGCATACAACTCAGTATCCTCGAGCTTTACCTCTTCTCTTACATCCTTAGTCCCCGGAAGACGTCTTGCCAAAGAAGTCAGTAACTTAGTAGAAATTGTTCCCAAAAAAAGGGCCAGCAACTTGGTAGAAATAGATCACAGTAAAAACAGAACATCGATGGCCTGTGTGGCAGGTCAAAAATTGCTTGATACATACAATTCACCCACACCAACCAGCTAATGGACGATATGGACAACCTTATTATTATCTGATAATTTGTGCTTAATGATACACTATTTTTGAAGTGCAAAAGTATTGATGTGATATGTATTTCCTATTAGTCTAATTTAAATCTTAATCGCGATTTTTTTCTCTTAGTTTTTCCCTTTGACTTATATTGTTTGTTATCTAATGGTAGGAAAGCACGAATTCAGTTACTTAACCTACAGCAGCTGAGGAATAATTTACTCGCTAGAAAGCCAGGGTTTATACCTGATATACCAGAATGGTGCAACTATTGTATTCCATAAATTTAATCACCGCTGGTGTTGGAGGCCATCATTTTAATTGTAATTCTCCTCTTCCTTTAGCATCATTAGTACTTAGTATGAGAGCATGATCTCTTCCCTGAGCTAATATGGCAAGGTTGAATATGCCTGTCACACACTATGGATCCATCAAAAGGTACTAATTTCTTTGTGAAACCAAGATTTTCCATTGTTAGAAGATCATTAGCATTGTTCTTGTTTAAGCTTCAAAAGGCACAGATACTGGGAGCCAAAACAAAGTTAGGCTTGCTCTGACACCTTTATCGGACTGAACAAAGCAGGACAGCAGACAGTTTTGGTAGAATTAATGCATCAGAATGATTGACAAGATAATATTGCCCTAGAGGAGGGCATGGGATTGTAATCCACACATTAGTCATTAACCCCTTGCAGATATATAGAAGATGGACGTGACATCTTCATTTTACGTCCTTCCAATTTCTCCTTTTCATACATCCCACACAGCTCTGGACAGATAGCAGTGCCACAATAAATTCCTCATTGTATCCGCCTCAGGATCATAATTTATGGTTATTTGGCTTAACCATTAACTACCAAAAACTTTGCAAACATTAACATATACACATTTAATAACCTCAACAAAGTTTATGCAGGAGGAAGTTAAATACTTTTTAAGTTACTAAACCATAAATATTTAATCTTTTCTTGAACAGGGCCATAAAGATTCATTCTTTGAACAAGTAATAAACTAAGAAACCGTTTAATATTTTCTAGAAATATTCAAAGTCCCCGGTTAAACTCAATAAGTGAAAATTACTCAAACCATAAGCTACAAAAGATCCCCCACACAAATTTGGTATCAAAATTCTCTAACAAGATGATAAATAGGACGCAAGAAAAAAGAAAAAAATTAAACTACAGAAACAACACAACATTCAGCCAATCATGTTATTAATGACTAAGCTATGTCATTATCCGAGGCTAGTTGCGATTGACTCTACGAATCCTCTATTTCCATTTCGCTCTAGCTGACCCATTTCATTCCAATTACGATCAATAATTTGTCTTTTAAGGCAATTTCGGGTTCTCTAGAGATTCCCTAAATCTCATACTTATGTGTAAACTAACAAGCAATTCTCTAACTAGATTAAAAATGACGTGTATGAATCCTCTATATCGATTCCGCTCTAGTTGACCCATTTCATTCCAATTGCGATACAATAATTGTTTTTTAAGGCAAATTAGGGTTCTCTTGAGATTCTCTAAATCTCACACTTATTTGTAAACTAACAAGAATTCTCTAACTAGATCAAGAATGACGTGAATGAATCCGCTATTTCAATTCCGCTCTAGTTGACCCATTTCATTCCAGTTATGATCAACAATTTGCCTTTAAGGCAAATTAGGGTTCTCCGAAGATTCTCTAAATCTCACACTTTTTTATAAAAAACTAACATGCAATTCTCTAGTTAGACTAAAGATGAGCTGCATAACTAGTCATACATAATATCAAGAATCCTCTAAAGACAAATAATAAATCAGCCTAAAAACCCAAAGCACAGGAAGCTGGGATTTTCTTAGTCAGAAATTTTCAAATGAAAAAAATTAATAGGAACTAATATTGAATTAGCATCTCTTTTCCTCCCCTAGCTTAAATTTTTTCATCACAAAAAAAAAAAAAAAAGAAACAGAAAACATGCAGCAAAGCATATGCAATTTAGAGACCAAATTTGTCAAAGCAAAAGAAAGAAGTAGTTTGTTATGAATGACCAAAGAAAAATAGGGCAAGCTTATCCCCAGAAGAGCTGATGATTTTATAGGCAAGAAACTGACGAGCTAAAAGGGGTTCTGATTTAAACAGTGCACTTACTTGCTGTAAATTCAGATGCAGACGTTCGCCCTCAGCCTCCAAATCACAGAAACTGTTTTCAAAGGAAATGGAAAGTTAGCTCTTTTTTGGGGACAACGAGGGAGAAATGTTTGTTAAGGAAAATAAAAAAGACAATACAGTGGTACTATGAATTCTGGCGATATGGCCAATCCAAAATTTGGAAAAACCCCAATTCCGTTTGACGCCGCAATTCCCCTACTTTGTTGGTAAAAAGTTAAAACCTTGTCTTTTCCTTTTCTTTATTTTTAATTTCTTTTTTTTTTAAAAATTGGACTTTCGGTAGCTATCAGACCAATTTGAGAGTGCGATGATTTTCATTGCACTTATTTTTTCTATTGCCCTTCTATAATTCTTTTTATTCCGAAAGTCTCCCGGTATAAATTTCTCTTTTATCTAAAAATCAAATCGTATTTGTCGATTTCTTTAAGAAGCAGTCTATTAAATAGTTAAACTCAGCTCTAAAATAATACTAATTCAATCAATTATACGTTAATTTCAAACTAGTTGAGATTGATGATATAAATTATTTAAATATTTTGTTCTCTTTTTTAATAAAATTATTTAGAAGCTATATTTGGGCATTTCATCCAATTTGTAATTTTAAGGTAAATTAAAAGTTTTTTCACTTATATTTTTGCCTTAAGTTCAATTAATTTGCATGGCTTATTTATAGATCATTTGCCTTTTTTAGCAAAAGATAATTTGCATTGAATGTGTTTATTTTTTAGCTAATTCAATATTAATTCACAGAGACATAAATTCTTTGAGATAACTTTTCTCAATGTAATTTTAGAAGTTTCTTGTTTACTTTAATATGTTTAATTTCTGGTGTGGTCATTTATGATAAAAACAATATTGAGAACTGAATTATTTTAAGCAAAAACACCAATATACATTCACATTATAATGTTGCAGCATTTCTTAAGTCTGAAAGAATGCAAATCGCTGACTTGAGAAGTTCGTAGAATTTTGCTACCAATTGAATGATTTCACTATGTTACAAGGTAATTTTAGAGTTTGCATCTTGAACAAGATCTAGGTTTGAGTCCCTTAGAAGAGTAAAATTGATCGTGCCAAGTTTTTCTTCTGCTAACAATGTTTCTGTTAACAGGAAGAATTTGATCTACATTGTCATGACCAAGGTACACAAGGGGCATAGAAACTTCTTAGAAAATAATATACTTTAACAAATTCCTTACAAACAAGAAATGGCAACCTACTAGCAGGGAAGACACCGTGAGTAAAAGTACTGGTTTCACACTGTTCCATTGCCTATCACGCATCAATCATATTTCCATTGCCTATCATGCATCTAGATATGTTTCCGTTGCCGATCATGCATCAATGAATCTGATGTTAAAGCTATCGGGGTGAATCTGCCACACATTTAAGGCTGCATATTCTTCCAAACATTCCTTTAGTTGAGCTTCACTGTATCCCTGTTCCAAGATAATCAACATGTCAGAGGTGAGAAAACCCATAGCAAAACATCATTGCCATGCCTAAAGAAGATTGTCACCAATTCAAAGCAAACAGATCAAAAAAAAGTCAAAGGAGAAAACAAAGAATGAAGTGAGGTAGCCTCAAAAAGTATTTGATAAAGCTAGACATACGTCCCATCTAATCTTTAGCTAATTGCCAGTACATGCAGTAACTGATCAATTGAAAACTGATTCAATTGGTTAAAAACATGTGTGGACCTGAGAAACAGTAAAAGAAGCTACGCCAATCTCTTTGTTCACCATAAGAGGACTCACTGTGAATAATTCTGGGAATATACTGGTACTATAGCACTAGCCAGATTGAGCTATTTAATCTGATTTGTTCTTTCGTTTTCTCTTTTGTATGGGGGAATGACGGTGGCAGGAGGGAAGTTCAGCAGCAATAAGATAAACTAGCATACTTTGAATTTGCACCAAGCAAAACTTTTGCAAATAGCAAAGAATGTTCTAACAAAGGCGCCATATTTATCATTCTGCATGCTTCCTTCCCAAAAGTATGAAAGTCAATGCAGCGGCACCACCACTTCTTTATGAAATCATAGCACAAACAATTTTGAAAAGCACCTTTCTGGAAATCCAGTTCAGAGCCTGGGAGTAGCTTAGTTCCAGCCTGTTCATCCTAGCAGCCTCATCACGCAAAATTGAATAAATGTCAGATATTGCATCCAGACCAGATTTTTGCCTATCTTCTGAATACAAGGAGAACTTCGACATCTGCATTAACCGAAGCGCCTCATCCACATCACTTTGAGCAACTTTTTCTGAGAAACGTAGTCTGGCTAGTGCCTATATAAACACAGTAAAATGTCATCAACAAAGTGTAAAAGGCAGCAATTAAAGAGGAGATGAGGTTATAAAATCATTTGATTAATTCCCCATTATCACTGTCTATTTGACCTTATAATTATAAGGAGACCAAACTATATTTACAACTTATTATCACCACTTGAGTTGTAGAACCTATGATCAGGACAGGTAGGTCCAGAATTGTCTTGGAAAGTAAAGCCTTATATTTTCAAGGACCCATATTGTCCTACTGATAGCTAGCCCCAATTTCTGCTTTTTAGCCTAGAGAAAACAAGAAAGCTTCATCCCTCTTTTTCTTCCACCTGGCACTTGCCAACTGTCACACTTGATTCAGTAAAAGTTCCATTTTCAAGTGAGAGTTGAAGAAAGAAAAGTAGTCCCAACTCTTACTATGATGCAATTAGATACTTTACTCTGGAAATTGATGCAGAAACTTACAGCTGATATCCTCAGGATGCTTAGCAGTGTTCTGACCGTTGTATAAGAGTGAGGAGTGTTGGATTTTGCTTCTTCTTGCCTAATACTAGAATATGCACCAGCAATATAATCCCCTAGCTCCTCTGGGCAAGAGGGAGACAGCCTCCTAGCAGCTGAAATATAAGCCCTGAAAATAAAAGGATGTTGTCAATTCTAAGTCTCACTAATAACTAGTTAACAGAGATTTTCTCTCAGAGGTTAAAACAGCAGAAAGGTATTCTTGTATTTACCGAAGCACGGACGGTTCAAGTGGAATGAACCCGAGAGCAGGAGATTCTCTGTTCTGATGCACATAAACAATGTGTCTAGCCATTTCAAGATCGGCATCCATATCTGCTCGATCTAAGATTAGCCATAAAAGATCAAACCTTGATAGAAGAGCTGGAGGAAGATTAATATTTTCAGCTGGTGTCCTTCTCATATCATATCTTCCCCTAAAAATGTTTTGAACAAGAATCATGAGTGTTTTTAAAGTTTGTGAATTAACACAGCCAGCTGCCACCAAAAATAAATTGGATGACCATCTGTTCAAAATTTAGCATAGTTTTACATACAGGGAAGATCACACTTCAGATTAGGGGAAAGAATATGCTTACCAGGCAGGATTAGCAGCAGCAAGCACTGCAGTCCTTGCATTCAGAGATGTAGTGATCCCAGCCTTTGCAATGCTAACAGTCTGCTGCTCCATTACTTCATGAATAGCTGTTCTATCAGACTCATCCATTTTGTCGAATTCATCAATAGCACATATACCCATATCTGCCAATACCTGAGAAGAAACATTGTCCAGAACACTTAGGAAATAGATGATTTTGAGATCAACTATGTGAGGATACTGCATCAGTGAAAGATACCTGATACAGTCTCGAAATCCTAATGCACATTGCTCATACTATGATGTTGTACAAAACTAGATGCAGTAGAGGGAAAAAAAGTAATTTGTTCTCACCAGTGCTCCGCCTTCAAGAACCATCTCATTAGTTACTGGATCTTTCTGAACAGCAGCAGTTAGACCAACTCCACTACTCCCCTTACCAGTTGTGTAGACACCTCTTGGTGCAACATTGATTATGTGTTTGAGAAGCTGACTTTTTGCTACCCCAGGATCACCCATCAAACATATATGCAAATCTCCTCTGATCTGATTTTTATCATAAAAGATAAATCATATTTTCTTAATCTCAGGAGATAGTCAAAGATGAATTTCAATTTAGGCAGGCTGGGGCAGTTACCTTCATACCATCCTTCAACTTCCGATGAGGAGCACCTACTAGAAGAAGAAGAAGAGCTTTCTTAATATCCTCATGCCCAAAAATTTCTGGAGCCAAGGAACGAGACAACTTGTTATATATATCTCCATCCTCAGCTAACCGTGCAATCTGCTCTTCCTCATCTCCTCTAAGTTCATAACTGCATTCAAAACATATTGATCATACCTTCCTTATTAAAAAATTTAGCAAGTATAAAAACTTTAATTTTCCATTTCAGTAGTGAACAAGTAAATGTATCTTTCTGAGAAAAGGGTTATGTGTATTAAGTTAGTACCCTAACATTCTAAATAGGAAACCAGAAAAGAGATAGATTTGATCTGAAGTAGTCTGAACCTATTCCAAATATAATATATCAACAACATTTAAAGAGAAAAAGTAATAAAGAAACAGGCTAAATTACAAGAGATTTCAAATTTTGAATTTAAGCTGAATCTGGAATCAAAATTTGACTCCTCAATGTGCTAAAAGCAGACTTTGATCCTTTCAAGAAAAATCTGATACAATTCGCATTCAGTTAAGCTTTCCCAGTTGCTAGTACAAGACAGAATTATCTCGAAAAGGACTACTAGCAGAACACGAAGATGAAGAAGTTCAGTAGAAGAGAAAAATAACAATAGCTTACTCTTCAAATTTTTTCTTGAAGTGGGTAACAGACATCGCTTCCAAGTAAGTATCTGCAATTAAGCCAGCTCGCATAGCTCTAAATCCAGTGTAAGGCATAGGCAGAAAAATGCCTGACATTTCCACAACATCACCAGGAGATACCTGCAATTTTTAGAAAAGCGGCAGCATATGTTACACTTAAGTTGGTAGTAAAAGCTTTAGAGAGCCCCTATAAGAAGATGCTCATCGTGAGCTTTAGGTTTGTAGTAATTATTTGATATCACAGATTAACTCAATCTAAAAGGCAGTTCACTGTTCTTATCATTTACTGCACCGAGACATACGTCTAGACAAGCTTCTTTCAAATACAGCTTTAGAAGAAGAAAAAAATGGCAAAGATCACCAACCTTCCTTGTAAGTTCTCCTCTGAAATGCACAGTCATTGTTCTGGGAATGTGACCTTTGGGGACATGTTCAGCCAACTCTTGAATTTTGGCCTGATTCAATTTCAAGAATGTAAAACAGCTGTGCTACAGGTTTGACGTTGTGATCAAACTTTAATGCAAAAAACAAACCTCTTGAAACTTCAAAAACTTTGATGCCCTAAGTTGAAGGATGAGGTTCCCTTTTGCTTTATTTACGTCACAGCGTTTGGATGGGCACTCAAACAGAGGCATGAATACTCTAGCAGTTACTTCCTGTTCATCAAGTGAATTAAGATAGGCGCATTAGATCTAAAAGAATGTAGCTTTGACGTGTTAATTAACATTGTCGTGGTTCAATTTAAGGTTAGCATTGTGGTGCAATTGCATTTAGCATGTCAAAATATTGAGAAATTAAGTAACAGACAAGCTTAAATAAAATTCATACCTGATAGATTTCAAAACCACATTCTTCACATGTATATACAGCCACCTGCATCAGCGGCTTGACATCTGAACAGCGTGTCACAATACCAGATGTCCTGACAAGCTGTCCAATATATGAAGCCTTGACTTCCCGAATTGTAAATGGCCGACCTTTTGGAGATGCTTTGACGTACACTTCACTGGGTTCAACAAAGACAAACAGTTAGCTGGATACCTCATTCTGAATTTCCACCCACAAGCCGTCTTTAAGCTTAAGTTAAAGGACAAGCTGTTTTCGCCTTGGAACTTGACTGCCTAGTATACTAAAACAAATAAATGATCATGCATATCATCATGTTGTTTCATGATGAACTAAACAAGTCCATCTAATTCATGGCATACAATTAACAAAACTTGTACTCTTAGCAATGTTGAGAGAGAGAACAACAGATATTTATACATACAGAGAAAAGAGATAGCAAATTAATCCATAAAGTTAGATCCTTGAGGATAATTTTATGCTGCTTACTAGAATCGCTTGATCTCAGGGGGCATCTTTTGTTTTGGATCAGAACCATCCGTGTTCTCAGTTCCTTCCTCTGATCGCTGGGTCATCAAAATATCATGATCATCGTCTGGAATGGCCTCCGTTGGCTCTGGCATGAGCTCATCAATAGCACTTGCTAATATTTCAATATATCGTCGAGTGTTCTCAGCGATTCTACGAAGAAACTCCTCATCCAAATCCTTGTACTGAAAGAGAAGTGAAAATGCACACTTTTAGAGCTACGTACTTCAAAAGAAAAGACAAAAAGTATAAAGTCCAAAAATCTACAACAAAAGATTATTACAGAGGTAGTGGAACTTACATTAGCCAAGTCTTCGAGCTCAATCTCAATAGCTTTGATTTTACGATTAGCAACATCTTGCTAAGTAAAAACAGAAATTGTAACAATTAGCAAGTGTTCCATTGAGGCAAAAAAGAAAAGCACATTTCTTGGATGAATATATTCACTAAAACAACGTATAGGAAGCGGAGTTTTTCAACTGAAAAACACCGATGGACTAAAAATGAAAGGAACTCACCAGAATGTTCATGTATTTGGCTTCACCATTAGAATCAGCAAAGTTTGACAGAAAATCTTTCGCCAGACCTAAAATTGAAAAATAATTAGTAACAGCAAAAGATAATTTGATCAGAATCTAAAGGCAGATCCAGCATTTGAAACCACTCGATGCAGTCTCTCTCACACACACACACCTTTGTCGCGGTTGTAGTCAAAGTCCATGGTGTTTGGAGGGACGCAGAGAGAAAAGCGAGAGCAGTTGGACAAAATGAAGGTTTGAGATTGAGGGTAGGGTTTTGGGGGAAATTGATAGACATAAAGGGATTTTGGCGGTAAAATTGTGGAGGTGTTTTGGCGGGAAAGACCGAGCTTATGCTCGCCTGCGCT
Source organism: Nicotiana obtusifolia (assembly GCA_002018475.1). NCBI lineage: Eukaryota > Viridiplantae > Streptophyta > Magnoliopsida > Solanales > Solanaceae > Nicotiana > Nicotiana obtusifolia. The sequence goes on along the minus strand of MCJB01007624.1, from coordinate 48,479 downwards.
ACGGCCTACGGCCTACGGTGTACGTCCACACCAGACAAAATTAAAGAAGAGACCAGGCGAAATGCTATTGGTGATTACTAATTAAGTTGACTCTTATGGAAAATTAAAAATAATTTCATGCTACATGTTGTTTTTGCCCTTAATTGTTTGAAGGTACTAAAGAAGTTAAGAAGATGTCATAGTATTAAATTTAAAATAACGTAACACAGTACTTGTAGTTATTGTTGCCCGTTGTAACAATTTATAACTTTTTCGCATTTAAACATTAATTACATTATAGATCGATTAATTGTTAATTATATCCCAAGGGACATTTTCATCTTTTATTTCATTTCTGATTTTTATTAGTTTCTAAAAATGTGATGCTTATTATATTCGTAGAATGAATTTATTCATATTAAGGGTGCGTTTGGTACGAAGGAAAATATTTTTTAATTTTTTTATGTCGGCTTAAATATTTTGGAAAATATTTTACTCATGAACTCAGTTTTCTCTAATTGAAGGAAAATATTTTTCCTATCAAGAGAAGGAAAAATATTTTTCCAAAACTCTTTTTCAACCTTCCCCACCCTATTCCCCATCCCTACCGGCCCCCACCAATCCACCTCATTTTTGTAAAATGAAAATACATCTTAACTTATAAACTCAAAATCGAAAATTCAAAATATCCAAACCGGCTAATCCGAAAATCAAAGTTAAAAAATCCGATTCAATCGTAATTTATTTGGGTTGGATTTGAACTGTCATTTCTTCAATCAAAAAATCAAAAATCCAACTGAAATTTCTATATGAAATTCGAACATCCCAAATGCCCAACCCTAACTCAAACCAATTTAATTAGTCCATTTGTCATACATTTAATTTGACGGTTAGCACTTTGACCAATTACGTTGCAGTAGGGGCCAATTATTAAACGATAACAAAAGTATCATTCCACATCTTCCTTCATACAACATTATTATTTTGTTATTCAAGCAATTATTTTTATAATATACATTTAAATATCTTGTTATAACAAGTTGTGATTTTTACAAATAGTTTTTTTATCTAGCATCTAATTACGTAATATTTTTTAATTATAAAAAGAAGTAATTGATGTCTGGAAGTATAGAATACGATTTAACTTCTTGCTGCAAAAAGACTAAAGATGTTAATTATAATTTGATGGTTAAATTTGGCAATGTTGATAGTGAAAGTCAACCTAGCCAGTTAATTTGGAATAGGGATTAAACAAAACAAATGACCCATTGATTAACTGATTAAATAAAATGAATTTACAAATTACGAAATTCACTCTACGCCTACTTCCATTTGGAAAATTCTGCAACCACACGTTAATAGCTGGCTCCTCAAGAAACTAGTGATGCACATAACCTCAGCTGCAACGCGATTCGTCAAAGAGCCAGAGCTGACTGGCAAATTGGCAATGCTTCTATTCTCTATAAAAGAGATGCATACGCCATGTTGCCTGTAAATAGAGGCAAATACAGAGCAAATTTTTGGGTTCAACTAAAACCACTATTTTCTGATGGAATCACTTATACAAATATTTAAAAAAAATAAAAAATGTAAAGATATGACAGATCATATCCATTCTGAACCCATTAACTTTAAATCTTGAATTCACCTCTACCTCGAAAGACTTCAAAGCAGAGTGGATGTTCCTTCCAATATGTACTTAGCATCAGGTGCATACTTTCTGATTACAGCAAGGTCAATAGCCGCGGCACGATGCATTTGAGCTCCCAG
>MCJB01007624.1:21424-37283 GCA_002018475.1 Nicotiana obtusifolia | reverse complement strand
ACCCCCAATACGCGGCATGCCCATATCTGGACAAGTGGAACACAGGGAAATCTTCCATACAATCAGTGTGCGTACGATTCTCGCCACCGCTTTCCCCCTTCCCCTTCCCTATCCCCTATGTAATGAAAAAAATTATTCAAAAAAATGTGAGCCCAACATTGGGAAACACAACAATGTAGATGAGTTGGCTCTAATACCATGGTAAAGAGATAGGCTTGGTCTAACTCAACTGACAAGCTATCTCATAGAGTGAGGAATTGAGTATTGTCCATGAGCATACGAGAACAACAGTCAATTCTTTCAACCAATGTGGTACACTAACATACAAATTCGCTGCCAATCACCATCATGTCGTTACTTTAATCATAAACATCCAATAATTAACCAGCTCGTAAATGAGGAGGGTAGAAATCGAAATGGCTTCTTCTTATTTCCATATTCAGAAAGAGCAAGATTCATTTAGTTCTGAAGAGTGCTATATGAACACCCCTAGAGATGCATCAAATCAAATCTTCAAGCTTAATACCTCACTTTAGTACCTGAACTTTTCGTAGAAGATTGCGGGTCCGATGCAATTTCTCAATGTGTTCTCTCTTCTCAAAAAGAGAAGTATTAACCCCATCACTTCTAGATTGAACGGACATTATCTGCAAACAATTGAAAGAAATCTAATACTTCGCACACAATTCCTTTTCATCTTTTATTTCCTGGGTCAAAAGTAAAACCAAATAAAACAAATAATTCTTTGGACGATTAAAAGAAAGGAAAGAAAGAAAATAAAAACCTTTTCAAGCAGCTGTTCCATATTTGTTTCCATGCCAACAATATTGTTATTCATCCTGAAAAGCAATCATTAAATAACTTCTGCACCAACATGCCAAAAGAGAATACAAAAAATAAAACCCTGCCAATCGTGATATCGACGTCTGATCTGAGGCAAGCATAACGACGCAAGAAACTGACGAAGCTACTTATTTCTTCTCAATTATTCAGGAACCATGGCACAGCCGATAATGTCATAAAAAGCTCGACGCACTAAGTTAGAATTCAGCTGCAATTGTACCCAAGTATCTGCCACTAACATGATGAAATAGCTCATATCTTAAAGCTACTTCCAAAGAAAAGGTTTACCTTTTAATAGCGTCTGTGGCACTTACAAACTTGTTGTAATTTTCATATACCAACATCTGCAGGTCAGTATCAAGATTCTTAATCTCAGCAGCCATTTCAACATGCCTCTGAAGCAAACCTTCCAAATTGGACTTCTGCACCTATATATGCAGAAAAATCACATTATCTAGTCAATCATCCTTTCAAAGACGATGGTATCATTAAGAGAATAGCTAACTCCTGGACAAAGAAAAAGACTAGTGACAATCTCTCTAATAAAATATAGCATAAGCATTTCATATGTTACGCCGGAAGTCTTTCAGAAGAGCGCATTAAGTTAAGGAAAATAATCATGCTCTCACATAAAGTTTTATGTCATTTCTTTAAAGAGTTACAACAGTTTTATTTCCAAACATATATGTTACATTCTCTTTCTTTTCTTTTCCTTTTTTCTATGTTCTTTTTTCTTTCTTGGATAAGTTTACATGTATGCTACACTTAGATGCAGATAGGTACATTGAAAAACCTCTGTGAATCGTAATAAAGGGATTAAACATTGGCTCATAACATGGTCGCATAGTAGTACAGGGAAGTATACCATAGTGATTAGGGTCAGTACAAACCACCTTTCACATTACTCCTACCATTCCAATTTATATGGCACTCATTCATTTTGGCAGATTAGTACAACTAAAGACATACTGTGAATCGCGATAAATGGACTCGACATGAGATCATAACATGCTCACAAAGTAGTACAGAGAACTCTAACCCTGCTATTACAAAAAGGGGATACATACTACCTAAAATGGGTCACCATAAACCACCTCTCGTAGTACTTACTCCGTTCCTATTTGTATGACACCCTTCCATTTCAGAAGACTGGTGCATCGAAAGAAAGACGTATTGTGAATCATAATATAGTGGACTCTACATGGGATCATAAACATAGTAGTATAGGGAATTATACCATTGTGATTACACAAATAGAATACCGACAATGGAGAAATGTGTCACCATAAAAAAACATCTCTTATATTTCTCCCTCCGTTAAAATTTATATATCACTCTTCCACTTTGGGATGTTCTTAGATATTTATCAACATTCTATATTAACAGGGGTAATATATTCTTTTACTTTACTATTTTCATCCATTTCCACTAACATAATGCATACGTCAAGTTACAATCTTAAACTCATTAACAATCAGACACAACCATATAAAATGGAACGGACAGAGTACTATTGGGAAAAAAAATATAATAAGTGTGCGAAGGATGAGAGGCATACAAGAAGGTTCATGTATTGATCGGCGTCGAATGAGGTGGTGTTGATGGTATCCAATGTAGCGAATCGGGAAGTAGCTTTGGGCGACATTGAAGTAGAATTAGGATGATCAGGAGAATAGAAACTTGATAACAGGTCTCTCATTCTCTTTGCTTTATCGTCCAGCGGCACATCGTCTTCCCCCATTTTTTCTTTCAAATCTTTCAGAATTTGACGGTGAATTCTTTCAAACGCTATGGCAGTGTTCTTCGCCTGCTAACTAATTCGACTGAGAACTCCCTGTGAATTGATGTTAAATCTGATCATTGTGATCCGATTGCATGTTTATAGCCTGTTTGGCCAAGGAAGCCAAAAGTGATTAAGTTTTTTAATTTAACCATTGCTTATTTTTAGGGGTGCATTGAATGGATATTTATGCTTAATGTTTTGGCTCATTTGTTATCTATTTATAAATATATTAATCTATTAGACTAGTGATTATCCGACAGTTTTGGAGCGATTTATCATCTAATAAAAAACACAATAAAAAAAAAGTAGAAAAGTAGAAATAAGAGAAAATTTGGAGTAAAGCACACATATGCTCGGTGCTCGTGAGTAGTTTTCTGTGAGTAGTGCTTACATTTATATAGTCAGGTCCAAGAAGTAATCACAAATTCATTACTCACACCCATCAATAATCAAATAGTAGTGCTTACATGCAGTTTCAATAGTACTTTATAATCTAATTTCAATAATATTTTATATACATAGAAATAAAAGTGTAAATATAAAAAAATTTAACGGTTTAACGGATTATTCAATAAGAAATTGAGTAATCCGCCCCCAAACTGTTAAACCGCCATTCACCAACCACTATACTGATAATCCAATACCAATAAGCCAATAAACCAATTTTACGATTGTGTTAACGGTTACGGTTCGATTTTACGATCGAGTTAACGGTTACGGTTTGGTTTTTAACAGTCCAACTTATTTTATAAAATTAGGTATTTGTCCAAACTTGAAAAAAAAAAAATTAATGGCCTAATGTGCTTTCAGAAGTTAAAAAAGTAAAATAAGCTATTAATCAAGTACAAATTATTATTCTCCAAAACTATTTTTTTTCAAAATAAGTGTAGTTTGGAGCTTGCCGAAGCAGGCTATTTAGTTTTGTTTTCAAAAGAGTAGTATATAAACTTAAAATTTGAAGTTGTGGAATTTTAATATTCTTATTTTTGTTTTGAACTTTGAAATAAAACATTGTTAATTTTTTCAAAAAAATTGACAAACAATGCATGAAATAATTCTTTAATTATTCCTTGTATCCATGTGTGTTTTGAGAGTTGTTCTTTAATGTAGTTTCTGTTAAAGAAAGAAACTTAAAATGAGTTTTTTGTGGTTTCCTTTAATTTGATTTTTTACATTTAAAAAAAATCAACCCTTACCAGATTGTTTGTTAAACATATAAATCATATCAAACTAAACATAAAACATATTTACATGTATCAATTTTTGTAGGTTACATATTTTTTTCTTTTTCTGTCTTTTATATTCTTCCAAGTAGTCTAGTTCTTTGATTGATATAACTCAGTGCATACTCTGTGGTACTATTTTCTTTTAGCTAGAGAGAGAATCTCTCACCTCCCTCTAGAATATTTATTATGGATACAAACATCACACCACCAATTATCCCACCGGAACCACCGGTTAAAATTAACCAAATGGGCGTGGAAGAAACCACAATGCACTCCTACAAGAAAATGTTACTAGATAAATAGGCAATAAGCCGACCAGAGTATTACGAAGAGGAACTCCCCTCAAACAGTAAAGATGATAGGGGCAAAGGAATTGATAGAGCCAATAGCCTTATCCCAGGAAGACAAGAAACGTCTATACCATCCATGGCGATTTTCAGTAATCATAAAGGTTGTTGGTTATAGAATGCCCCACTATTACTTCCGATCTAAGCTAGCTAATCTCTGGAAACGTTCTAAACAGTTAATCTTGATTGATTTATGATGTGACTTCTTCATAGCCAAGTTTAGTTTAGAGGAAAACATGACTAAGACACTACACCTGGGTCTATGGTTTATCTATGGGAACTTCCTATTAGTACGTAAATAGGAACCAAAGTTTGTTTCACAGGAAGCTACACTATTTTCCACTGCCATTTGGATTCGCCTACCACAATTGCCAACAGAATTCTATGATAAAGAAATTATGGAAAAGGTAGGCCCGAAGCTTGGCAAATTACTTAAAATTGATACTTGGACATCCTCCACTCTGAAGGGAGGTATGCCCGCATATGTATACAAGTTCCACTTGAAATTTTGGTGGAAACATCAATCATTATCGGAGACTACAAACGTGCAGTGATCATGAAGGGGAAGGAACCTTGTGCAAAAGCTGTGGCAAAATTAGCCACACCTTTAAATCTTACAAGTACAGGCAAGAAAGGAAAACACCATCACAAGAAATGCTGAAACGCTCTGAAACGTGTAGTCCTAGAGAAGATCAGGACGAATGGAAGACGGTAACCTTCCCACGAAGAAGGAAACCAAATCAAAAACCCATGTAGGCACGAAGCAATGAAGTAGGAATTGCAAACCATCCTGAACAAAAATCATACAGGTAAAAATGTTAGATGCAAATTCTGGTAAGTTTCTGAAAACTCAAACTTTTCAATACAATTCTAACATTAATAATAGGCTCAATAATCTAAATAACAACCAAAAACTCATTTCCCAAACTCCGATAGTCCAACCCACAAGGTCTTAGCCAAGTCTAACGCAAAAAGAAAAGGGGGATCGGAGTCTGAAGAGGTGGGCATGGATACAACTAATCGACCTGCCCAAGTTGTACACAATGAGGCCCCCATCACTAACCCAAAATCAGGTATTGACCTGACAAGCAAAATTGGATTAGGCCACCACCTCCCAACCAAATCCACTACTTGAACCATACCTAATCGGAGTTTACTAGCCCAAATGATTCTACCTACCCCAGTACCTACATGCCCCAACCCATCCCCTAACAGAGATCCCTACAGAATCATCTTCACTATAATCCGTAGATACTCAAGTGCCTCACCTGAGAAATCACCCAATCTCAAGTGCCATGACCCCTTTCGTCCACTCAAACAGATTCACAATTAATTCCAAATCCACGATATTAGATGCAAATACCAACGCTCAATTTGCTGAATCTGATTTGACTTGTAACTCCAGTTACCCATTATGTACCAAATGCTTAACCTAATCTTTAAATTTACCTAAAGAGGTAAGGGCAGGAAGCACAAAAATGAAAAACTCCCAACAACCACCCACCATCATGACCTCCCTCCCATTTCCGCCAGACCACACACTGAAATTGTGGCTGGAAGTGGCGCTACGGGGTTAGGGACTTGCCTATAATTTCACCATAAGGAACCAGTCGATGACCCTAATCGTCCAACCCTGCGCGCCTAGAAAGGGTAACAGTGGAGGCCCTGAATAGGGCCTTGGAAGCCTTTCATCCAAACCTCTGGCAATCGATGACCCTCAATGGCAGCATGCATCCCAACCTAGATCCCCCATTGATCAACAACTTCATCTCTTAACAATTGATTCCCTTCTTCCCAGACCCAGTAGCGGAAGACCCAACGACGACTCCACAATTTGTGACTATTGAACCACCATCCCAATAAATTCCATCGTTTTCGACTCCAGCAGGGAAGATTCAAGCACCACCGCTAGGTAACATAACAAAAAAGATCAAGAGAGCGCTGGAAATGTTAAAAGGGAAAACAACCATAGAGGTGGAAGGGGAAGGCTATGGACCACTCCGAACGGACTCACTCCTACTGAACTCTATCAGGGTGATAGAGTTTAGTGTGGAGAGCAGCGAGATCCTAGTTCTCCTATGCCCTAGGACCTTGACCAAGTGTGGAGTGAGTCTAGGATCTCACCAAAGTCATGGAGTGATCAAGCCTCTATTGACATTAACCCTTGTGCTGAGCATGAAAAATCAAGAAAAAAAGAATCCGTGATGCCTCCTCAGGGGACAGAGAAGGCACAGAGAACAAAATCCCCCACAAAACCAGCCCCCTCATAAATTACATCATATGGAATATTAGGAATGGAAACAATGCTGAGTTCTAGAGGCACTGTCTTTCCATGGTTCAAATGCATAAATCAGCCATCCTGGTGCTTCTAGAAATTAGAATGGCCGATCCCAAAGAGCTGAGTGAAGAAATACATTTTGACTTGCTAATTCAGTCCCAAGCAGTGGGCCTTTCTAGTTGGATAGTCATGATGTGGAAGGTAGACTGTATGCAAGTAGCTGATGTGTCCACTACTCTCCAAGGTATTCATGCCATGGTTAAGGTATTACCCTCTCATGCTCCCTAGCTTTTTTCAGCTATTTATGCTAGCAATTTGTTAATTGAAAGAAGACTATTGTGGGAAAACTTAGTTGTCATCTCTAGGAATTATTCTGGGAACTGGTTTGTAGGAGGTGACTTTAATAAAGTTTTGAAAGCTAGAGATAAGTTTGGGGGTAATACCATCAACCCTAATGGAAGCATTCTCTTTTGGAACTTTCTCAATGAATGCAAACTGGTAGACCTAGGATACAAGGGTAGTAAATACACATGGACAAACAAAAGATATAAAAATAGGAGCAGTCTAATTTTAGAGAGAATTGATAGATGCTTTGCTAATGACTACTAAATATCTCAGTACCTTGAGGCATGTGTTTCCCACCTCCCTAGGACCCACTCTGATCACTGTTCATTGCAGATAAAGCTAAAAGGGGATTCTGTCAATACCACCAACAAAGTCTTTAGGTTTGAATCCATGTGGACTAGCCGCCCATCCTTCTCCAGTATCATCACTGAGGCTTTTCCTCCAAACTCTCCTCTAATTCAATCAACCCAGACCTTCAAGAACATAGTCACCCAGTGGAATAGACACACTTTTGGCAATATCTTCCAGAAAAAAAGAATTCTGGACAAATTAGCTGGAATCCAAAAATCTCTCAGCTACCAGTTTAGTGACTTCCTCTTGAATCTAGAAGGTAGCATGATCAAAGAACTTGACTCAATCCTCAAAAATGAGGAAGATTTCTGGAAACTGAAATCAAGAGTCAGCTGGCTACCTGAGGGTGATGCCAACACTAGGTTCTTTCACACTTCTACTCTCAATAGGAGAAGGAGAAATAAAATCCTGTCCTTAAAAGATGATAGTGGCAATATGCAATATGAACATGAGAAAATAAAAGAATCCATCCTGAACTATTTCAGATCCCTCTATACCTCATCCTGCACTCAAGCCCCTCTCCACACAACCAGTCATGTTGGACAGCCCAACATACTTTTCAACTTTCAAAGTGACAACCTGGACACACCCTTAAGGGAAATTGAGATTAAAATGGCTATTTTTTCCTCCAAGCCTTCAAAGCACTTGGTCCAGATGGGTTACATCCTTTATTCTACCAAAAATACTTAAACATAGTGGGAAGTCAGTAATTGGCTTCTGTAAATTATGTTTTGACACCCACACTATGCATGAAACCATGAATGAGACCCTGTTCTGCCTCATCCCTTAGTGCCCTCAGGCCAATATGCTCAAAAACTTCAGACCTATATGACTTTGCAATACCATTTACAAAACCGTCACAAAGGTCATTGTCAATAGGATTAAACCACTCCTCCCTAATATAATTGGCCCTATCCAGGTCATCTTCTTATCCAATAGGAGGGCAGCTAATAATGCCATTATTGTCTAAGAATACATCACTCACTTTGATAAGATGAGAGGGAATCAAGCCAACATGATCCTCAAAATAGATTTGGAGAAAGCCTTTGACAGACTGTAGTGGTATTTCATTAGAGACACTCTCGAGACTTTCAATTTTCCACCTGGCCTAACCAAGCTAATCCTATCATGCATCAGTTCTTCCTCCATCTCCATTCTGGTAAATGGTGGCAAAATTAACACCTTCAAACCAACTAGGGGAATTAGGCAAGGGGACCCTATCTCTCCATATTTATTCATTATGTGCACGGAAAGACTCTCTAGGCTAATTGACAATGAAATTTATGATAAGTAATGGCTTTCAATCAGCATCAGTAGATCTGGCCACAAGATATCCCATCTCTTCTTTGTTGCTGACCTGACCTTTTTGCAAAGGCAAACATCAGAAACTGCAAAACAATCACCACAATTATGCAGTCCTTAATTGAAGCATCTGGGCAAAAAATCAACCTCATAAAGTTTAGGGTGCTCTTATCCTCTAACGGCAAACCTGACACCATGGAGAACCTTACAAGTGAACTTTCCATTCAAGCTAAAACCTCTTTTGAAAAAAATCAGGGCTACCCAATGTTAAATAAGAGACCTTCCAATAGTGATTTTCAGTTCATAATTGAAAATATGCAATTCTAAGCTGGTTGGCTGGAAAACAAATTGTCTAAACATGACTAGAAGGGTGACTCTGGCCAAAGCTTCCCTTAGTAGCATACCAAGCCATGTCATGCAATTCATCAAGCTACCTATTAAAACAATCAAGCTAATAGACAGAATCCAAAGGAAATTTATTTGGGGTAATACTCCAAATAAGAAGAAAATGCACCTGGTTAACTGGGATATAGTCATTACTCAAAAATCCCATGGGGGATGGGCCTACAGAAAGTGGATTGCAAAACCAGGGCCTCCCATGCTTGCCTTGCCTGGAGAATTTTCCATAACACCTCTAACCTTTGGGCAAGAGTCCTTATCTCTAAGCACTGTAACTGGAATCATATTCCTAAAAAACCTAAATCTCCAATCTGGTAATGTATCCTCAAAGGTTGGGATACATGTAGTAATGCTAGCAGATGGGTGATTCATAAAGAAAACAGGGTAAGCTTCCTTAATAATGCTTAGATTCCAAACAATCCAACCATCAGGGTCATGATTGAGGGTCCCCTAACTAAAAATTACCTTAATGCCAAGGTGGATACTATCTACAATTATGGGGCATGCAATATCTCTTCCATCTCCCCGAATCTCCCTGATAGTATCATGAATTTGATCAAATCCACCTTCATCCCTGCAAACACTGTCAAAGACGACAAGTTAATTTGGGGGCTGACACATAATGGCTCTTGTAAAGTCCCAGTAATTTTTACAATTAATTCGGGCAAAATTCGAGCTTAAAAATGTAATTTATATCATCCCGAGTCAAAGGGACCCACACGAGTGTAGCAAGGCCATCTCAAACAATTGGAAAATAGTTAGTTATAATTATTAAATGCATGGACTAATGCACATGAGAGGAGGTTGGGGAAAATAAGATATTAACTTGGAAAATATTTAAATCTCAAAGGAGTGAATACTTGGACTAAGATTCTTAAGAACTGATTGTAAACAATTGATTAAATGCTGAAATTATGTGGGGGAGACTAGAGAATAAAATAATGGAACAGAGGAACAAGGATTATCGTTGATTACCTAAGGGAATAAAGAAAGTAATGGAAGGAGCTAAGGCACAAGGCAGTGAAGTGCCAAAGTAGCGCCCAACTCGGCGTCCATGATAATTCGAAGGCGACGGGTCGCGCGGAGTTTGGCGTGTCGCGCCAGTCCCAGCAAGCCACAACTAAAGCCTTTTTTCAAAGGCAATTTTGGGGAGAGAGTGTCACGGGACTTTATCTTGATGGTTAGAGAGAAGGAGGAGCTTTCTACCATTAATACATCTTTAAGGTAAGAAGTTAATGCCCTTCTTGGTAGATTTGATCCATTAAATACATTTTTTAACTCTTCAATTATATGAAAATTATAGATCTTTGAAGAATATCTTAAGAACTCAAATCTTCAAAGTTCTAGGGTTTGACTAAGAGGTAATGTCTTAACTTCAATCTTATGTACTATACTCCATGGACGTAGTAGAGTATATTTATGAAGATAGATTTGTATTTAAATATCTATTCATGAAACCCTAGAAGCTACTCTTAAAATTGAAGAGTTGGTTGGTAGGGATGATGAATAGTATTGAGTCTTGCTTGAACAATATTATTTTGAGTTTCTAAATTTTAATGAATGAGTTGGAGTTAAAAATTCAAGGATTGACCTTCAAATGATGAAATGGGGATTCTTGTTAAACTTATGAAATTGGACTTAAGTGCTAGACACTTAGTTGGCTTAGTTGGTATTGTTGTGACGCGTTATTAAATTAGGTGAGTTCATATATGTAGATTGTGACTCGTTGGCATTATTGGATCATTTGGGGTAAGGCTGGAAGAAATTTGAGGTACGTTGAAACTTACAACCCCCGGAGCTTTTCTCCAAACTCATATCGAAATAGGATTAAATAGAAATTATAAATGTGAGTCCTAGCTTGTGGGACGAGCGAGCTGGGATATTCTTGAATCATAAAAGATTTAAGTGCTATGAATATTGTTTTCTTGAAATATTTTATTTTAATTTAAAACTAAATGAAGGACGAATAACACTTGTAATATTTTTGAAATGAAAATTCATGAGTTGTGAAATATCTTAGATTTAACTATTCTCAAATAGTTGATTTGGCTATGAACATCATCATTGATAAATGTAAAGGTTTTGGGAGTTACTTAAGTTCACCGAGATTGACCTTCGATACATTTCCTCATTAGGTCATGAAACTACACGTGCTGGTGTAGGCATAGAACTTACCTTACGGTTGAGAACTACGGTAGAGTACTTCCCATGAGGGAGTCGATTAGCTTGGCCGAGTCGATTTGTGCGGCACAATGATGATACGACCTGAGCAAGTAGGGTACATGATACTTGCCGCTAGGTGCATAACATAGTTAACTTTCTTCTGTACCGGTGATGGCATAGTGCTTCCCGTAAATGAAAAATCTAACATGATTTTGTAAAGATTAATGCTAAAGGAAGACTTTGAAATATGTTTTACCTTATTATTTTATTTTATTTTCTAAATTGTTAATTGATATAAATGCTTCTTTCTTATATCAATTGTTATTGCTTATCTTATATCTTCTTAAGCCTTGTCCTATTTCTTTTTGGGAAGCGGTTCATGATTCGTACTAGGTATGTGGAGCTTAGGCCTTTTGGTCACATTTTTATTTTTTTATTTTCAGGGACTGGACCTGAGTAGCTTGGGCCGCAAGGTTAGGACAACTCTACATTTTCTATTGACACTTTTTGGTGAGACTCCACACCTGTACCGTGGAGGACTTTATTGTATTATTATTCTTTTGAGCCACCGGGTTATGCCTTGGTTAACTATTTCATTCCGTGTCATAGAGATTTCATAGACAATAGTAGTATTCATTTTTGGGGTTGTAATCCCATGGTTACTCATATGGCATGCATGAACGAAACTTACTTTTATCTTTATGAGGTTTTCTTTAAAATGAAAATATTTACTTAAAGACATTATACATATTTCGTTTTATATCTTAAAATAATTATATTTGAAGAGGCTTTCGCATCCTTCTATTAGGCATATAGATAAGTATTAATTTATGGGATGGTTCACTCGGGTAGGGTAGAGTACCGACTGTCGGTCACGTGGTTTTAGGACGTGATAAACTTGATATCAGAGCCAAGTTCTAATTCAAGTCCTAGGAAGTTTATGGAATTGTGTCTGGGTTCTCTTTGTAGGTGTGTTCTGCACCACATTTATATCGAGAATGCTACACGAACATTATAAGAATTTTTTGTCACTTCTTCTTATTCTAGAAACTGTGCAATAGAGTTGAGTCTAAGAAATATTTCCTAACTCGTGCACTATATCGAACACGCGTGGTAGTAATATGAATCGGGAAGCTGCTTCTATACCCGACGTGGCTTCGGGAGGAGTACCCGCTAGACCTAGGGGCCGACCTCCGAAGGCTGCAAGAGCACGGACTATGCCAGTTCCAATGGCTCCAAGGATGGTCCAGGAGGACGAGGGAGAAGTTGATGAGGCACTTGCTCCACCTCCAAAACCAAATCATTTAGAGAAGACCCTCACTGATATTAGAAAAACATTGATACTTTTGCTGATCTCATGGCTATTCAGACCCAACGGAACCTTCAAGTGGGTATTCAGGTACTCCAACAAGGAGGTTTGAGAGCACCATCGGTTGAGGACATGGCGCAGTTGGCCATGAAATTTGTAAGACTTGAGCCGCCAATTTTCACTGGTACAGATCCTACTGCAGACCCTCAGGACTTCTTGGAGGAAGTTGAGAAAGCTACTACTTTACTGGGAGTTAAAGACTACCGAGTGGTTCGATTGGCAGCCCACCAGTTGAAAGAAATTGTTAACCTTTAGTTCAAAGGGGTAGAGAAAAGTCGACCGAAGGATACATCTCCATTGATTTGGGGGGAGTTTAAGAAGATATTCATTAAGGTCTGGTTACCACCGGGAGTGAGAGCCGCCCTTGCGATATTGTTTGATACCTTAAAGCAGGATACCATGACCATCCTAGAGTATAACATCAAATTCGAGAAGTTATCTCGTTATGCTCCCCACCTCATCCCTATTGAGGATGAGAAGATTGATCGCTTTGCTCGTGGCTTGATTCCGGGCATAAGAAAAGATACAGCTAGTGGAAAAGAAATAATACCTTTACTGACTTTGTGGATCTAGCAATGGATTTCGAGAGGACTCATCAGGAGGAGAAGGCCAACAGGGAGCAGAACAAAAAGGCCCGGACTTTTGGTACTTTCAGCGCAGTGCCTATTCAAGCAAGGGGTAGAGCAGCAGAGGGCCATCTGGCCCACCGCAGTCTAGGATGCAAACAAATTTCAGTAGCCCTCTAGTGGCATACAGTTCCGTATAGGGAGACCAGTCTAGGCCCGTTCAGACTGACCACCGTACTGCACAACAGGAGCAAAGTGGTGTGGGTTCTCATCAGCGTCAGTCTAGTGTTACCGAGGTACCCCGTGGTCCGTGCTATGGTTGCGGGTTGATGGGTCATATCCGAAAGTTTTTCCCTAACGGACAACAGGGTTCGAGAGCTCATCCGACACCTTCTATGGCTATTACTTCGGTTGCACCGCCCCCACCTAAGGGTAATAGGGCCCATAGTGGGCGCACCGCAGGAAATGTGCCGCAGACAACTGTTACTTCTCAGGGGACTCATCCTCGTTTCTATGCCATGCCTACTCGCCCTACTGCAGAGGCTTCAGATTCCATCATCACAGGTATACTTACTGTTTGTGCTCTAGACGCTTATGCTCTTATGGGTCCTGGATCTACCTTTTCCTATGTTACTTCGTACTTTGCTTTGGATTTTGGGATAGAGCAAGAACAACTACTTGAACTATTTTCTGTGTCGACTCCGGCGGGAGATTTTGTTATTTCCTCCCGCTTCTATCGGGGCTGTGTGATTATAATTCAAGATTGAGAGACTACGATAGACCTCATTCAGCTAGAAATGGTTGACTTTGATGTGATCATGGGGATGGATTGGTTATGCAAGTGTTACGCCACTCTTGATTGTCGTGCTAAAGTGGTCAAGTTTGAGTTTCCTAATGAGTCAGTTCGTGAATGAAAAGGCAATGTTGTTGAACCTCGAGGTAAGTTTATTTAATACCTTAAGGCAAAAAAGATGATCACGAAGGGATGTCTTTACCATTTAGTCAGAGCCACTAACACAACTACGGAGGTAGCAATCATTCAGTTTGTGCTAGTTGTTAATGAGTTTCCAGATGTTTTTCCTGATGAGCTTCCAGGTATTCCACCAGATCGGGTCATCAACTTTAGGATAAATGTGGTGCCAGATACGCAGCCGATATCTATTCCCTCGTACCCGAATGGCTCCAGCTGAGTTAAGAGAATTGAAGGAGCAACTGAAAGATTTATTGGATGAAGGATTATTAGACCTAGTGTATCGCTTTGGGGTGCGCCAATATTGTTTGTGACAAAGAAAGATGGTTCTCTGAGTATGTGTATTGACGACAGGCAATTTAACAAGGTGACCATCAAGAATAATTATCCATTACCTCGAATAGATGACTTGTTTGACCAGTTGCAAGGGGCGAAGTACTTCTCGAAGATTGATTTAAGATCGGGGTATCATCAGTTGATATTGTGAGAGAAGGAGATTCCCAAAATGGCTTTTCGGACCCGCTATGGGCATTATGAATTTTTGGTGATTTCATTTGGGTTAACAAATGAACCCGCAACCTTTATGGATCTAATGAATCGGGTTGTTAAACCATTTCTTGTCAGGTTCGTGATTGTTTTCATTGATGACATATTAGTCTATTCGCGAAGTCAAGAGGAGCATGCCAATCATTTGAGAATAGTGTTGCAGACGCTTTTGGAGCATAAGTTATATGCCAAATTCTCTAAGTGTAAATTTTGGCCCGAATCCATAGCATTCTTGGGTCATGTGGTATCTCGTTTAGGTATTAAAGTTGATCCTCAAAAGATTGAAGCGGTTAAGAGTTGGCCTGACCAACTACACCGGCAGAGATCTGTAGTTTCTTGGGATTAGCAGGCTATTATCGGCAGTTTGTTGAAGGATTTTCTACTCTTGCATCTCCGTTAACCAAGTTGACGCAGAAAGCTACAAAGTTTCAGTGGTCGGTTGCTTGTGAGAGAAGTTTTTAAGAGTTGAAAGCTAGATTGACTACGACGTCGGTGTTGATGTTGCCAACAGGTTTGGGTGACTTTGTGGTTTGCTGTGATGCCTCTAGAGTTGGGTTGGGTATTGTCTTGATGCAGAAAGGTAAGGTCATCGCTTATTCTTCTAGATAGTTGAAGATCCATGAGAATAACTATCCGACCCATTGTTGATACCCAAGTTTGCCCTATATTTTTATAATGTCATGTATACTTTCAAAAAATCATTTCTTGCATATTACCTAATTTACAGGATTCATAAGAATTTTCTATAATTTTCTATAATTTTTGAAGCTTAAAATTGATTTTCTCGCATTTCATTATTTAAATATTTATTAAATATCCCTTTAAATTATTTTGGGATGATTTAATCATCCAATTTATTATTTATACCCACATGCATTTTTTATAACATTTTATGTCATTTCATATAATTACATTTTGCATTTTTGAGCTATTTACACATTTTTTTTGCAATAATAGCCTATGCTTTACAATTAATTGTATTTTGTCATTTTTTTTCAAAGTCAAAATAATTTTTTAACTTTTACCTATTATTTTTACATATTAATTTGCATAAATAGTATTTTTATATTTATTTAGTTATTTTATTAAATTATTTTTTCCTTAATTTCTTGTACTTAAAATTCAACCCAATACAAGGCTAATTCCGGACCAAATCAGGCCCAGAACCTTTGGCCCACTCCACTTCACTCTTCAACAACCCAACCAAACGACCCCTTTAAAATTCAGTCGCGACTCGTTGCACTTAACCCGCCCCATTTCTTATTCAGTCCTGGCCGTTGATCCTCAGTGATCAACGACCCATAATAAATCCCCATCTCTCCTTATAAACCCCTCGCCCAAACCCTATAGACCCATTCCCCACCCTCCCAC
>MCJB01007624.1:0-21247 GCA_002018475.1 Nicotiana obtusifolia | reverse complement strand
CACCCTCCCACCCCCAGCCGCCTCTGTATTATCTCATCTCTCCACTCTCATACTAACCCTAGCGGACCATGGAGATTCTCTCTTATTCCTTCCTTATACGCATTCATACGCAGATTCTACTTGCCTTTTCTGCTACTATCACTCATTTATGGTAACTTTCGTTACTATTGTACTTATGAAAAGTTCGATTCTCATGGATACACATTTGATTCTATGGTTCTGGGTACGATTGAGGTTCTATACACTTAAGAAGAGAAAATTTCTCTTGTATATGGTATGTCCCCGGTGATTCTGTCATGATTGGGGCTTGTGAACGTTTTGCCTAAATCCGACTCCAACTAGGGTTCGGAGTTTCTTACTTTCTCTATTATTTTGAGCATGCATGGAGTATATTCTTTCCTTTTTGTGTTGATTGATTATATTTCCTTGTTTGTTCGTCCAAGCTTGCTACTATATAAACCCTGCTTTCCCTGGAGCTCAAAAGGGGCACTACTGCAAGAACTACCATTTGACTACTGTTATTATCACTATTATTCTTTATCTTTCACTCTATATTGTTCTGAACTTTGGCTCTTGGCTGGCTGAAAGCCAAGGCCACCGAAATTCGACTAATTAACCTTTCTTGGTGCAAGCACTGCCCGGGGTTCATCTGAAACCCTTGGGAACTCTGACGCACTGAGATTTTGGGTTCTATTGCTCTTTGTTGATGTTTGGAGTACTGTTGAGATTGTTCTTCTTGTTTGTCTGTTTTTCACTTGATAACTGGTAAGTTCCTTGGCCTTCGCAGTTTATTCTCCTTCGTTTGTGTTTGTATTCTGTACACTCATGCCACTGGAATTTGTGTGAGTCAATATGTTTCTATGCCATCTCTGTATGCAGCCTTATTGGGTCTGAAGTTGTCTTGTGACTCTGAACTTTTTCTAGTACTTGAACTTGTCTAAAATTCCCAACTCTGATATGTCTATTACCTGTGTTAATTATGAATGATTGTTGGCTCTCTTAAGCATTTTACCTTAATGTGTGTGTTTGAATGCTTATTACCTGCTATTCTCCCTAATTTTATCCCCTACTTTTTTCTGCATCCTTATGATAGACCAACTCATGTGTTCTAATGTATCTGATACTCTACTATGACCAATTCTTAAATGTGATGTCAGCCAATTGTGAGCTTTATTGTGTGTTCCATGCTTAGTTCAATACCATGTTGTTTAATAATACTTATAGTCTGTAAGGTGAAATGCAATATCTAGCCTTTACGTGACAATCTAGCTCTTAATGTGTGTTTGCATATTGAGAATTCTAGCTCTACTAAATCGTTTAGTTTGCTATGTTATGCTGATGTTTGTCGTCAATCCTGCTTTCCTACCTTGTCCTAATTGTTATGTCAACCAAACTCATGCTTAGGAAGTAATTTAGTTCATGCCTAACTGGTTACTCTTTTGGTCCTGCCGTTCATAAGGACCTGTTATTTTGCGTTTGTGATTTATGTGTTTGCTGACTTGCTCAATCCTGTACTCCTTAGTACCAGTTCAAACTTTTAGGAATAAATCTTACAGCTGACCTTCTTTCACCACATATGCCAAAATGGGATTAGATTTGATGCTTGCTTCTCTTACTATTGAAGTTTGATATTTGTCTCTTGTAATGTGATAACTTTCTCTTGTTAAGTAATTGCTCAACCATGAACCTATAATGTTAATTTCCATGTTGAAAATACTACATTGAGGCTGTTCTTTATTGCTCCATTAGCTTTTCATGATCAGATCCCCTATTTGAAAATTGCCTTAAGCTGTTTGACCATGCTAGTGTTTAAAATTTCATTTGAAAGAATCTATTATTCCAGGACAATCAATCATGTCCACGTAAAATGCAAGCATGAATCTCCCTTGCCAACTTGTCTGTCTTTCATGTATTCTTGTCTCTGTGTTTTGGATGGAGTTGTTGTTAGCTTTAGGAGTTAAGTATGAAAATTGTTATCAATTCCATAAGTATTTTGTTACCTGTAAGGCTGAATTGGGCATTCCTTTGGTTAAGTACGTTATTCATTTGGGCCTGGTATGTTGGGCCTGCTTTGGTACTGAAGGTCTGAAATGCAATGTTCGCATTTGAAGTTTGGGTCCGCTGTCCGTGTGAAGTTCTGAGCATATTGGAAGGCCCAACTATGTTACTGGGTTATTCTATATTTGTAATTGGTCCGGAGCTTGGTTTAATATAGTCTATAATAACCTGTAAAACTGAATAACGGGGAATTAATGGAATTGGGGGAAACGGGTACATTCTAATGCTTGCATAAAAGGGTAGAAAATGTGTGTATAGGGTCTACGTGGTTATTTACTATTTTGTTCAACATGCCTTATATGCTATTTAGTTTCATGCGTAGAAAACATGCCTATTGGAATCACGCACACACTTCGTTTCATTTGTCAAATATGCTACACTTGTTTCTATGTCTACTATCAACCCTCTTAGATAACATGTTTATAGGATGCAACAATGCAATACTTTTACTTACCTAGATACCATGACTACAGGATCTTAACTAATTAATCAACTACTTCATGCTGCTTTTGCACTGCTTCACTCAGATAGCTTGCCTATAGGGATAAAATGTTATAAAATCAAGTCTAATTGTTAGAAATCCTGCTTATAGGGTGTTTATTGATGCTACTAATACTGAGTTTTCAAGCGACTTCACTGCCTAATCACACGACTATTAGAGATCATGTCTATAGGGTACTATCACCTACCTAAGACGCATATCTATAAAATCAGCATTGGTAATTCATAATTATGGGATTGTTTTCACCACCTTATTACGCCAACGATTAGATATCCTGTCTATAGGACTTGTAATGCTCTAATCTGCCTATACGTCAGTCCGGAAATTATAGCACTGCCTGTATAATACTGGAATCATATAGAAATCATGCCTATAGGACTTAATGATTCTAATACGTCTTAATTCTGTCTACTGCATAACCAGAAATCTGTTTGCGTGCTTATGTGTGGAGGTTAACTTGAGCCTTGTTATTGCTATTATATGCAGTCCTATCTGTTTTGAATGCCACCTAGCTTTATCATTTTTGAGCAACCTAAGTAAAGTCTAGAACCACCCGATAGTAGGTCCAAAGCCTCCTGGACCATAGGCATGGGACGGGTAGTGCACGCATAGGGCACGACTTAGAATTGAATTAGAATGCCTTTAAGTAAACAACTTCAACATAGTAATCGGGTAGCAGGAGATGATAGTCTGTTTTCGCTGAATAATACGAGCAAACTCTACCTTAAGAGAGTTGCGAAGTATTATTTATGTTGCACGGGGTGATCCTTTAGGCTAAAAAACTTAGGATCCCCCCCCCCCTTTTTATGTGCGTGTTATTTAAACTTAGTCATTCAACATAGATCAATATAGTTCGTACCTTTGTAGTTATAAAGACTTGTACCGATTCTCATATGTGTTAATAAGACTCTACAACTTCTGAATTTCCCTTCTATTTGTTTAATCACCTATCTTAATTACATAATCCACATAGTTTAAAGTTCGGCAGGGACTCACAATTGTGGACCTCGAAGAATGCCTAACACCTTGTCTTTGGGATAATTTGAGCCCTTACCCGAATGTTGGTGACACGGACTAGTCAAACAGAGTTATTTGCTCTATTGAATTTTGCTAAAAAAACCCTACGATTACAACTGTTTCGAAATAGAGATAAAAATAGTGCAAAATACAAAATCAGAAGGTGACTTCGAAGCCTACGAACGCAGCAGCAAGTTTTACCTTGAGTCTCCCCAGCAAGATTCGTACAGCTAGTTAACAATCGACTGACTCTGAAAATACCTGGATCTGCACAAAAACATGCAGAAGCGTAGCATGAGTACACCACAGCGGTACCTAGTAAGTATCAAGACTAACCTCGGTAGGGTAGTGACGAGGGATAGTCAAGACACCTACTGGTCTGAATAACCTGGACAAGTATAGGTATAGAACTAACAGAGTATGACATCTCTACAAAACTACGCATAAGGATAACAATAATACGGTACTTGCAAAAGAAAATAGAAGCAACAATTTACAGCGGAACACAACAAGTAATAACACAGTGGAGCAAGCTAAACACAGTTAGAATCCGGTGAAACAGATAAAAGAAAGACAAGTAGCAATTGGATAAGAATAATCGCCATCATGCCAGGTTTATCCAAAAATCTCCACGAGGTACCAAACCTCAATATATTCACAAATCACAGGTCCCAATTCGTGAACCCTAAATACTTGGCATCTTGTGCCCTCATTTCAACTAGTAACCGTACGGACGACACACGTGCCAGTAGAAACATTCTCATATGGGAGGCAAGTAGACGAGGGTGTGTATAAATACTCAATAATATTAGGATCCATCTTCTTAAACTGATAGGAGTGATTAACTACGTGTATGCTTGTGCAAGTGTTCTAACACAGTTCAGGCCAACTAGTAAGTGTAGAGGAAATGAACAGCACGTAAGGATGTTCCCCACAATTTTTCACAGGATAAAACTCACATAGGTAGGCACACCATTACACAAATATCAATAACAAGAACGCCTCAAGGCCATCACAAGTCATTTCAAACCAATCCCTGACATAGCCCACCTTGTCTCGCCACGTGCGCAATAATAAAGTAAATATCCGTCTTGTCTCGCCGCACGCACATAGAAATGTTCCCACCTTGTCTCGCCACATACGCAAACATACAGGTATAGCCCACCTTGTCACGCCACATGTGCATAATCAATAGTAACAATAGCATGGCAGAAACCTCGTGCAAACACCCGAACAAATTCTCCCAACAATATCACGTGCCAAAAACAGAACAATACAATAGAATAGCCTTCACAGCATGTGCCCATATTCTAGAATATTTTCTCTAAATAGTTTCAATACCACAACCGCGCATAGCCCTCTGCTCAACAAACTGAGTACCACAGCAACAACCATAACGGTACATGAGAATACGTCAAGTAAATCAACCCAAGAGCTTTAGAACACAAAGAAGCGATAGAACGAGCTCACAAAGAATAAACAAAATAGAGAACACTAGTCTCAATAAGAATAGCTCAACAAGGGAGAATTAATATGTAACAATAACTTCGCAAAGTACAATTTGACAACAAGGGAGACAACATGAGTTATTAATTTCAAATAAAGATGAGGCAACTACGATAAAGGATAACTAACTTCTTTTAGGTTTGAGTAAATTACGGAAACAATACAGCAACTTAATTAAGGATAAGCAACGGAAAAGATAACATGATAATTGAAGAGGCAACAACTTCAGTTAAGGCACACGAGAGTCAAATCGGCAATAAGGGTGGAACATGAAGCAATTAATTCCAATTAAGACACGTAGAGGTGAAACTAGCAAATAGGGAACTTAACATAACAAAACAACTTCATATCTAATGAACATAAGAACCTAAGAGCCCTAGAAGGTCAACTTTCCACAAATAAGCCTGAGCACGTGCTTGTCACCTCGCGTACACGAACTTTACATGATACAATTAGCATAAAAGACTCAAATCCTAAGGGATTGTTCCCCCACACGAAGTTAGGCAAGATACTTACCTCAAAGAAGATAGACCGCTACTCTAAAATGAACTTCTCGAGTGAAAAGAAAATCTCTGGACGGCTCAAATCTAGCCAAAATAACTTCAAAGCATAAATAAAACTCATAAGAAACTATTGCGGATAATAAAGCATCAATCTTTATCAAAAACTAAAAATCAATCCAAAAGTCGACTCCCGGGCCCGCACCTCGGAACCTGACAAATTCACAAAATCCGAACAACCATTTCAATACGAGTTCAACCATACTAAAATTATCAAATTCCGATACCAATTCGTCCCTCAATTCATCATTTTACACTTTGAAAGTTTTCTTCAAAAATCCCCATTTTCCTAAACTCAAAACACTAATTAAATGATAAAATAAAGATAGAATCATGGAATAAAAGAAATTCTAGGTGAAGAACACTTACCCAATTGATTTGCTTGAAAAACCCATAAAGAATCGCTCAAAACCGAGCTCTAGAACTCCAAAAATGATTAAAATGGCTAACCCTCGGAATAGAGTACTTTTATATTCTACCCAGGTGTTTGTACATCGCGATCAGGAAAGGAATAGTGCAATCGTGGAGAAGAAAATGGTTACTGCCCCAAAATATACTATGTGAACGCGTAAGAACTCATACGATCGCAGAGTGAAAGAATTACCAGCTGCCAAGGCCACACTTCACGATCGCGAGACAAAAGGTGCGATCACGATTAAGGAAATAATTCACTGCCCAGATAATATGCACTATGCGAACACGGACAAAGATTTGTGAAAGCAGAGAAGAAGAAGGCACACTTCCGCGATCGCAGACTGGCCTATGCGAACGCATAGAGAAAAAGGACCAGCCCACCAAAAAGCCTTCGTGATCGCGGCTTCACCCATGTGATCGCATAGAAGGACATAACCAGCAACAACATTTCAAAACATGAGAAAAATGGCCCCTAGCCCATCCGAAAAATGCTCGAGGCCCCCGGGACCTCAACAAAAACTACCAACACATCCTAAAACACGATACGAACTTAGTCGAGGCCTGAAATCACATAAACAATGTCGAAACTACGAATCACACCATGAATCGAACTCATGAACTTTCAAATCTTCCATCTTCTAAAACTTGCACCGAAACTTATCAAATCAACCCGGAATGACGTCAAATTTTGCAGGCAAGTCCGAAATGACATAGCGGAGCTTTTCCAACTCTCAGAATCACCCTACAGACCTCCAAATCCAAATCCGGATGCACACCTAAGTCCAAAATCACCATACGAAGCTGCTCAAGACCTTAAGCCTCCGAACGGAACGTTGATTCTCAAAATGACCGAGCAGGTCGTTACAGCTCTTAGCTTTGTTAGATGTAATCCCATGCTCCTTGATTGGGATCACTGCTTTTATTAGCCATTACCTGATATAGGAGCTAACACAACTCCTGTATTCCTCCATATTTATTTCACTGTTTGAGGTTTCGTTTTTCTGGGCTAATGGTCCTGCTTGACCTATTCCTTGCTGGTTTTTGCACAGTCATGCCCAAGTTTTAAACATTTTTCACAAGAATCTGGTTTCGAGTCATATTCAACTGTCTGTTCAAATATTCTGCATGAGTCTTCCATGACTGGCACCTTGTTTGGGAGAGCTTTGGTAGCATTCACTTCGATGAGTATTCTAGCAAAGGAGATTCTAAATTGTTTAGCAGTGCACTCATCTGCAAACAGTGGAATTTCTTGTACTTGCAATACGACTCAAAGAGTTACCTCCCCAGCAGTTCATTGAGAGCTTAGGAAACCTTACACGCAGTGGGATCTCAGTTAAGAATTCGGAGTCAAAATCAAACTGTGGACTCTAGTGTTTCATTATCATAGGCCTGTTATTAACTGTGTAAAGTCCATCACACAGAATTTTCTTCATATCTGCTATAGAATGGAACCTGACTATGAAGTAACCATCATCATGGGAGTATAGATCCGGCATAATCACCGTATTCCACATTTGATTTATGTATCTATGCATATAGTTATACCCTGACTTTTTCCCAATCACATAGATAATTAGGGCACACTTCCATTTCATTGTTTATGTCTCAAGTTCTGATTTCTCAAGATTAGCTACTAGATACCTTTTACAATCTCAGGGGTGATGTAGTTCAAAGCCAAACCATTAGCAGCTGATTGATTGCCATTGAGTACTCCAGCCCAAGTGGATTCCTTGGTCACTTCCGGCAATGGAACAGTAACTGGTAGTCGGGCTTGGTTTCCAACCTTCTGCTCTTTAACCGTCTATGGAACAGTAGCATCACGAGAAGGTGGAGGTGTGACACTGCCCCTTAGGTCGACATGCAGGGGAATAAGACTCTAATTTGCTCTCTTTTGTTGTTGATGTAAAAGCTCCATCATAAGGGATCTGGGTGAGGATTCCAGATCCTACCCGGGTTTTTGAAGCTCCAAAATTGGACTCCATGACAGCTGATGAACTGTCTCCTGTGTTTTTTAGCTTTGGGATTTTGTCATCTACCTTGATTTGTAACGTTACTTCTTTTCTGTGATTGACGAGGTCGGCGCGTTAGCTTAAACTACGTTGAGTGTCTACTTATGGTTGAACTTGATTACCTAGCACTTTGCAGTGCAAATTGTAATAATTTTGCGGGGCAGCTAGTTGCATAACACCATTTGAAGCGTAACCCTTTTGAAAAAAAATTATATCCGCAACCAATTAAAGGTTACAGCATTAAAAACATCCTTATTGTGAGACTAAATAACTGGATGGAATACTCAATATGAAAAGTAAGTTTAAATCATTTGACAGTTATTGAAAAGTTTGTTTTCTTCTTCTATCTCTTATATACAAGATTCCATGGAGTAAATTAAATCAACATTCTTATTTTCTTTTTTCCAATAGCTCATATATATATATATATATAAAGCCTCACCCTCAGACATGTATTCCCAGACAATGTTAGGTAATTTTTTATTTAAGCCACAAACGATAGTAGAACAGACTAGTATAGATAGAATATATTTTGAAAAACATAATCTAATATTTTTTTCGCTGTCAAACATGTCATTTGGAGTTTTACCAGAATGTGTCATAGATAGACCACAAAGATGTTTGATTGATAATTTATGAATAGCGTATTATAAAAAATACACTAAATATCTTATAGCAGCTATTAATGCTTTATGCCAGTATTTTACAGACAAAAACAAAAAAAAAAAAATTAAATATTATGTAGTCATACATGGTAAGACAAATGGTGTTTTTCAGACATGGATAGAAGTACTGGATTCTATTAAAGAGTTGGAAAAACCTCTTTTAAAGGTCTTAATGATTTCACTGAAGCATTAGACTATGCAAGGGATATATTAGGAACAAATTACTATATCTCTCCAGGCACTCAGATAAAACCCAAAGAAAACTCCTCAATATAATATCCAAAAGGATACAGACAAGATAATTTTCTGTGATCACTGTTCTTCAATTACTGAAGCTTTCAAAAGATTTAATCAAAAGAATGAGTCTTTAGTACACGAAAGAGCAAGACGAATGGAGTAGGTTAAAGTATTAGAGCAAAGACTCCAAGCAGTAAAAATTGAGTTAGCACAATCCCAAACTCAAGTAGTTTCTCAGCCAAGGTATAATTCACAACAATTGAGTTCTCCATCTCAATCTCAAAATAAAATAATGAGAAAGGCGTGCATTCTCCAATGAATGCAATGAAATTCACTATATCGGACAGAGATACAGCTAGTCCGTTTCAAACGGTAGCCGGTAAAGACTTATCAAATCCGTTTATGGCTGCCGCATTGCCCAAAAGTGAAGATGAAGGTTCATCAAGCCAAACAAGACGAAGACTACCTAGAACATTGGTGCAAGGAGAAGCAATGAAAAAGAAAGGAATAATTTCAAAAAAGAAAAAAATGATTAAATAGAAGATATAGTTAAGCAAACATTAGAAAAATTCTTCCAAGACAAAGACAAACATATTATCAAAAATCCCAGTCCAGAAAAAAGTCCCAGCCCAAAAATAAATCCCATTCTAGAAATGTCCCAAAGATCAGGCGAAGATGGTAATTAGGAAGATGAGAACTACCTAAACTATCAAGATGCTCAAGATCCATATGATGATTCGAAAATCAGTTTCGACTCGATAGCTCTACATAATCTTGACACATAGAATAAAATTTTAAAAACAAGACAGAAGACAAGATAACAAATAGTGAAGAATCACTCTAGCACAAGAGGTACAATAATGCAGAAGACGTGTGAAAAAAGAAGAAACGACATAAAGTAGTGCTAAAAAGACTTTATAGTCTTTGAATAATTACAAAGTGACAAATAAAAAGGAATCATCTATGCTCAAGCCATGTGACGATGGGGTCCAATGAAGTACCCGACAAGGCTAGAAAAGAAAGGTTTCTGAATATGTTTAAAGTCCGTTTTAAAATCCACTCCAAAGACTCGGCTATATAAAGGGAGCAAAAATGAAGAAGAGGGACACAACTACAAGACCCATCTGAAGAAAACATCCAAGATATCCTTTATCATCTATCATTCTCTAGAACCTTGTACACATTGTAAAATATTTTCCTATGTATGCTTTAGTATTTTCTATCTCAAGCATGTAAAATAAATAAAGTTTTATGCTTTAGTGTGCAAGTTTTTTTTTTTCAAGTCCAGTAAACTCTTACGGGTTTACCAAAAGGGAAATCTCTCCTGTAAACATGTAAGTTACTATTTTTATAAAATTATGTTTCTGTTTATTACCCCGAATCTATTTATAGTTTTATATTATTTAATTTCTTAATTACTATTATGTATTTAATTTTTTAACTGCCAATTTGTAAATAACTAAAAAACTACTCTAAGTATATGGTTATCTTTCCAACTTCTTAATAAATCTGATGGATTAACCTGTAAATTCCTAGGAGAGACTGGTTAAAATTAGCCTAAAATATTACCACAAATGTGTTAAAATAGGCAAATATATTTAATCGCAGCCAGGGTGAGGTTAAAGAGGAGTTAAGAAAAAAGTTGGATAGAAAAGATGAACAAAGTTTAAAAAAAAAAAAAGAGTATATATTATGGGGTAATTTCAGTTCGTTATTTTGACAAATTATTAACAATACAAGTTTATAGATTAAGAGAGAGAGAGTATCGAGTAGGATTTTGCAATCATAAAGTTATTACCCTTTATCATCCCCAATCACTTTTTACATATTTCTCCTTTTTTGGTATCAGAGCCATAAGGTTTTAGGACCACGAATTTATGAAACAACATATTTCACTAGATATATAAGCTATCACCATCACTTAATATATCTCACTCTAGACATAATTAAAAGCATAATAGAATATATAACAGAACTAGAACAGTATCTGAATAGTCCAGAAGAAGTTGATCTAGGTATAATTAATATAGATAATAGTTTAATTATAAAAGTATCCTTACTCGAGAAATTCAAAGAGTCAATAACGATATTATACAAGAAAAGAAATATATTAGAACACTTAGAAGTAAAATAGAATATTTTTCTTTAGGATATACTATACTTATGAGACAACATCCTTTGACTAAACTAATAGCCTTTAATTATTGGATTTTAAACAGAGATATAGCAGGAAAAATAAAATTAATAAAAATACTCAAAAAAGTAAAAAAAAAAACTTCTAACAGCAACCTCATAATTAGCTGAACAAATAAAAGAATCAGAATTAAGAATTCATATAACACCAAATCTATTAATCCAGAATATTATTAGTGACGAGAACATATTCGCTTAGATTGGGAAATACAAGGATTAGAACGTGATATAATTTATGCACAGCAAAGGATTCAATTTTTAAAAAGCAGAAAAATTTGGATACCACTAGGCTAATTAAAATAGATAAATTAAAGAATTTAGAATATTTAGAGTTAAGAATTTATCCAAAAAAGAAATATAGATATTAAAATAGAATTCAATCATAAAGTGTAATTTTAGCAGTGGAGAACATATATTACATACAGACGATAAATAATATAATACTTTGGTAGATCTAATAATTAATTTTGTGAAAATCATAAGAAAATAATAAAAACATAATAAGAACATTAGATGTAATAGAGTCTCTACAAAATAAACAAAGAAAATTTTTGGAAAAATTAGAACAAAATTTTGACTTTTTAAAATCACAAGATTTAGAGATAGATAGAAAAATTCAGTTTTTAAATAATAAATTTAACCTAGAAAAAATACCTACAAAAAACGAAATAGAAAAACTAATTAGAACTTTTACAGAAAAACCAAAAGAATTAGAAATTCAAACAACTAAGTTAGTAGAAAAACGCATCAGGTAGAAGCATTAAAAAGTGATATAAGTGCATTAAAAGAAACGATAGAAACTCTAAAAGAAATTTCTCTTTCATGAAAAATCTAGGCCCGGTATATGATAAAGCCTTACAATTCACAATAAAATTTCAGCCTAACCCAGAAGGATTTACAAACGCATTCCTCAAGGAAGATCAAATTAGATAAAAATTAAATAAAATAATACTATAATAGCATTACTATTAGAGGTTAATAAAAAATTAGATAAGATTATTAAAGACAAAGAAATAAAAATTGAGATAGGAATTCCAAAAAATAGAGAAGTAGAAGAGTTAATTGAACAACTAAAAAGAGTAGAAATAACGCCTAAAAAAGATAAACCTACTTTAACAAGAAAAAAAATCAAAAATGGACCTTTTTTCAAGTAGGACAAGAACAACAAATGACGAAAGACCCAGAGTAAGCTTTCATACAATAGAATTGGTAAGAATATTCTATCACGAATCATGACCAGAAAAAGACAAGAAGAAAATCAACAGTTAGATGAAATAATAGATATAGATATACAGATTTTCCAACAAAATCAACTAAGGTTACTCAACCCAAAAACATTATATGATGTAGGATATTTTTCAAATAACTCGCAATTATATAGACATTATCGAGAAGAACAATTATCAGTCATAGGAAATAAAATTGCAACTATAAATTTGATTAATCCTAAATCAATAAGACAAATGAGAAATTATAAAAGGAATTTAATGCATATGGGATTAATAGTAATAAGATTAAAAGGACTAACTAGAAAGAATTTAGGAACTAAAGTATTAATTGTAGTATATGATGACAGATGGTTAGACTTAAAGAAATCTATAATAGGCTTAACGGAAGTAGACATTACAAATAATGGAGGAATATTTTACATAAGCCCGGATTTTATGATAAACATGACTGAATTTTGAAAAGATATTAAAATAGGAATACTGACTAAGGAATACGAGGAAATGAACAATGGAAATAATTTATTAATATGTGTAGGGTTCATAGGAAAAATGTAACTAATAGTAACACAAAATTTAAATCATCACGTAATGGGAAAGAAAGGAATATAATTAATAAAACCCATAAAAATAAACTCAAAAGAACATGCAGGATTAGAACGGAATTTAGAAGATTTTGCAAAACCAAAAATATTAAAATTAGAATGTCATTTTATGTATACAAACTCTAAAGGTGAAACCTCAATTAGATTTACAGATTATAATTTCTAATCAAAAGGAACTAGATGATGAAACTGAAAGTACATTAGAAAATACTGAATTTATAAACGTAGAAATAACACAAAATGACTTTGAAGTAGATATGGCCTTAGAAGAAGCACGAAAACTCACTAAGAAAGATAAAAATATAACTTTTCAATGTAAAGGATGCAAACGAGGGAGACTAATCTTAGAAGAAACAAAAGAACATTTTAAAAAATGTGAATTAAGAACAGATAATTGGGGATATAGAGCAGAAAGTATCTCACAAAAGAAACTAGAAAATTTTGATAAAATTCTAGAGGAACACAAGGATAGTTACGACAATGAAGAAACAGATTCATTAGTAAGCCAAAAAGAATTAATGGAGTCAACCAGTTCCAGTCCCAGTCCATTCAAAAGAACAACTCAACAAAGTACAATAGATACTAGTACAGGAAGTGTACCTAGAAGAAGGGTATATAGAATAGGATAAGAAGTAGAAACAGAAAATATAAGACCAGCAGGAAAAAGAATGCCTATAGAGGAACCTATTCGATTACAAGAAGGAGGTAGTAAAGAAAAAATATTAATATAGCAGTTCATGATCCACAAATGTGGAACTCAGTAATAGATCTTTGGAAAGGAATAGTGTAGCAAACTATATAAAAACTTATCATGAGACAGATGCAGAAACAATGTATAAATACATGGAAACTTTCTTGGGAGAATCAACAAAAGGATTATGGGAAGCCTACTGAACTCCCACAAGAATTTCAAGCCTTAATAGCAATGTGACCAAATCCTTATAATTTTACAAATAAAATACATAGTCTAATAACAGGAGAAGATCCAAATAGTGGATTTGTCATATTACAAAAAAATGCATTAATAAGACTAGAACAATTAAGTATAAGTAGTTGGCATTCTATAAAAAAATTCTTAAACGATTATGTCTATTATTGTACTATTAGTGGAAATGCGTTTGATCAAGACCTAGGTAAAAAAGTATTTAATAAATTACCATGAGTTTTAGGTAGAGAAATAGAAGAAAGATGGTACAAAATAATAGGAGTAATACAAAATCCAAATGCAAAATGTTCTGTAGGACACAAAGTACAGCATATAATGAAAATATTGCAAAAAAAATTGTACACATATACAAATACAAAAATAACTAAACAAAATGATATGAGTTCTTGTAAAAATGTAATATACACAACCCAAAGTTACGACAAAGACAATTATAAAAAGAAAAAATATAGAAAATATAAGCCTCAATATAGTAGAGGTTATACTAGAAAGAACTATTTAAGAAATCCATCAGCTAAAAAACCTTACTTAGATAGAGATAGACATATTAGAAAATATAGGACAGAGAAAAATTATAAGAATAAATTAGAATGTTTTACTTGTGTAAGCATAGAACACTTAGCAAATACATGCCCAAAAAGGATTAATAGCAAGACAAGAAACTCACAATTAATAAAGAATTTTCAGGAAACATTAATAAATGTAGACGAATATATGTCAGATAATGAAAGCATATATTCTATAATAAGTGTAGATATAGAAAAACAAAATCAACCAGACTCCTCAGAATTAGAAGAAGAAGAATTAATAAATGAGATAGGAACAGAAAAGATGAATTTAGGAGAAATACATGCAACCACGTTAGTAAATATATCTGAAGAATGTAATCATAAGTTTGAGAGAAATAAAGGATTAGACATTAATCAATATTTAATATGTAAATAATATCCTAGTAAAAATAATAGAGCTACGTGCAGATTATGTTACTTAGAGGAATGCGTTATGTGCGTAGAAAAAGAATATGAAACAAAATTAAATAAAGAAGAATGTAAAGAGATAAACGATCCCACACTTAATTTAGAAAGTAAGGACATTAGAAATGAGAATAAATCAATTAAAAAAATAATACAAAAATTTGAAAAAGGAAAGGAAAAATTAGAAGAAAATACAGCAGAACTCATACACGATAAAGAATTAATGAGCATAGAAAATTATGATACATTAATATGTAATGAAGATAAAAAATTAAATACTTGCAAGAATCAAGATAGAGGATTATGAAATAGAAACAATAGCTTTAGTAAATTCTGAATGTACAAGATGCATAATAAATAAAAGAATAGTCCCACCAAATCTAATTAAAACTTTAAATAAATCAGCAGCAAAAATGCAAATGGACGGAATACATAATATATATATAGACATTATGTAAATAAATCAAAAATTAATTTTGTAACCACATGTCTAGATTTTTATAAGCCTAGTTACAAGGTGGATAAAATATAGGTGCGGACTTAAATATAAATGCAGATTTTGTATTAGGATTAAGTTTCATTCTACAAAATAATGGTAGTTGTTTTCTAAGTAGGGACGGAGTAATATTTTAAAAATATTACTCATACACCGGTACAAACAATAAATAATAAAATTAAAATAAGAACACGCCTGAAATCAGACCAGAAAGACTTGCAAAAAGAACAAAAAGAATGTTGTAAAGAGTGTAAAAATAAAAATACCTGTTGTAAAATAAAAGAAGAGTCTAAAGTTCTAGTATTAGAAGATAATGAGAGTGAAGATATATTAGAAACAAAAATATTTAGGAGATATAATAAGAATATTAGATGAAATAGAAATAATAGGAGAAAAACCTTTAAAACACTAGGAAAATAATAAAACCATATTAAATTAGACATAATAAACCCATAATATATAATCAAGACAGCCTCAATAAAAGCTACAAATCAAGATTTAGAAGATTTTAAAATTCAAATTTAAAGAGCTTATGAATTTAGGTGTAATAAGGAGATCTACTTCTGAACATAGATCGACTGCTTTTATGGTAAGAAATCACAATGAAATAATAATAGGAAAGGCAAGAATGGTAATAAATTATAAAAGACTTAATGATAATACTAAAACAGACGGATATAAATTACCTGATAAAACAGAGTTAATCAATAGAATATAAGAAAAAAAATATTTAGCAAATTCGATTGTAAATCTGGATATGGCAAGTAAAAATGAAAGAAGAAAGTAGAATGGACAGCATTTACTTGCCCCGAAGGACATTTCGAATGGTTGGTAATGCCATTTGAATTAAAGACAGCTCCACCTATTTTTCAAAGAAAAATGGAAAGCATATTTGGAGAATATAAAAGATTTATTTAGTATAGGTAGACGACATGTTAATATTTAATAAAGATATAAAAGAACATTTAGGACATCTACAAACAATTTTTCGATTATTTGTAGATAATGAAATAATAATTAGTAAAAAGAAGATGGAATTATGTAAAAGTTACATAAATTTTCTAGGAGTAGTTTTGGGAGACGGAAAAATTAAATTACAACCCCATATAGCTAAAAAAAGCCTTAAAAATGCCGGACAAATTAGAAAATACTAAAGAATTACAAAAGTTTTTAGGAATGGTAAATTACGTAAGAAGTCTCATAAAAGATCTAGGCAAAATAGCAGAGCCTTTATATGCTAAGACAGGTTTTACGGGACAAAAATATTTTAATGCAGAAAATATAAAATTAGTACAGAAAATTAAAGAGAAAATAAAAAATATTCCTGATTTAAACATGCCCTTAGAAACAGACTATCTAATTATAGAAACGGATGGAAGTTTTGAAGGACGGGGAACAGTACTGAAAACAGAACTCAATAAATACAGTATAAAAGCAAAGAAAAATATGTGCATACCAAAGCGATAAATATAAAGAAAAAGAAAATATGAGTAGTATAGATGCAGAAATCTTAGCTGTAACCTATGGACTAAATAGTTTCAGACTATATATATATTAAACAAACCATAAATATTAATTAGAGCCGACTATGAAGGTATAATAAAGTTCCACGAAAAGATAAATGAAAAAAAAATAGCAGTAGAAGAAGATGGTTGAATTTCATTGATACTATATCAATCTATAACTTAATATTTGAACATATTAAAGGAAAGGATAATAACTTAGCAGACCAGCTAAGTAGGTTAAAAATTACTGTTAACTAATAGACATATTTTATAATTGACAGCATGAGACTAACAAACCCCAAGACTGAAGACACGGGAAAAGGCATCAAAGTCTCACCCTCAGACATGTATTCCCAAACAATATTAGGTAATATTTTATTTAAGCCACAAACATTAGTAGAACAGACTAGTATAGATAAAATATATTTTGAAAAACATAATCTAATATCTTTTCCACCATCAAACATGTCATTTAGAGTTTTACTAGAATGTGTCATAGATAGACCATAAAAATATTTGATTGATAATTTATAGATAGCGTATAATAAAAGAGACACTAAATATTTTATAGCAGCTATTATTGCTTTATGCCAGTATTTTGCAGACAAAAAAAAAAGGTTCAAATATTATGTAATCATACATGGTAAGACAAATGGTGTTTTTTAGACATGGATAGAAGTACTGGATTCTATTAAAGATCTGGAAAAAACCTCTTTTCAAAGGTTTTAATGATTTCATTGAAGCATTAGACTATGCAAGGGGTATATTAGGACCAAATTACTATATCTCTCCATCACTCAGACAAAACCCAGAGAAAACTCCTCAATATAATATCCAAAAGGATACAGACAAGATAATTTTATGTGATCATTGTTCTTCAATGACTGAAGCTTTCAAAAGACTTAATCAAACAAATGAGTCTTTAGTACAGGAAAGAGCAAGACTAATGGATTAGGTTAAAGTATTAGAGCAAAGACTCCAAGCAGTAATCCTAGACTCAAGTAGTTTCTCAGCCAAGGTATAATTCACAGCAATTGAGTTCTCCATCTCAATCTCAAAATAAAATGATGAGAAGGGCGTGCATTCTCCAATGAATGCAATGAAATCCACTGTATCGGATAGAGATACAGCTAGTCCGGTTCAATCCGTTTATGGCTGCCACTTTGCCCAAAAGTGAAGATGAAGTTTCATCAAACCAAACAAGATGAAAACTACCTAGAACATTGGTGCAAGAAGAAGCATTGAAAAAGAAAGGAATAATTTCAAAAAAGAAAAAAATGATTAAATAGAAGATATACAAACAATAGAAAAAAAATTTCAAGAAAAAGACAAACAAGACAAATATATTATCAAAAATCCCAGTCCAGAAAGAAGTCCCAGTCCAGAAATAAATCCTAGTTCAGAAATGTCCGAAAGATCAGGCGAAGATGGTAATTATGAAGATGAGAACTACCTAAACTATCAAGATGCTCAGGATCCAAATAATGATCGAAAATGAGTTTCGACTTGATAGCTCTACATAATCTTGACACGTAGAATAAAATTTTAAAAACAAGACAGACGACAAGATAACAAATAGTGAAGAATCACTCTGGCACAAGAGGTACAATAATGCAGAAGACATGTGAAAAAAGAAGAAACGACATAAAGTAGTGCTGAAAAGACTTTAAAAGTCTTTGAATAATTACAAAGTGACAAATAAAAAGGAATCATCTCTGCTCAAGCCATGTGACGATGGGGCCCAATGAAGTACCCGACAAGGCTAGAAAAAAAAGGTTTCTGAATAAGTTTAAAATCCGTTTTAAAATCCACTCCAAAGACTCGACTATATAAAGGGAGCAAAAATGAAGAAGAGGGACACAACTACAAGACCCATCGGAAGAAAACATCCAATATTCCCTTTGTTATCCACCATTCTCCAAAACCTTGTACCCTTTGTAAAATATTTCCCTATGTATGATTTAGTATTTTCTATCTCAAGCCTGTAAAATAAATAAAGCTTTATGCTTTAATGTGCAAGTTTTTTTTGTTTTCAAGTCCAGTAAACTCTTCCGGGTTCACTGAAAGGGAAATCTCTCTCCTGTAAACATGTAAGTTACTATTTTTATAAAATTATGTTTCTGTTTATTACCCCGAATTTATTTATAGTTTTATATTATTTAATTTCTTAATTGCTATTATGTATTTAATTTCTTAACTGCCAGTTTGTAAATAACTAAAAAACTATTCTAAATATATGGTTATCTTTCATATTTCTTAACAAATCTGATGGATTAACCTGTAAATTCCTAGGAGAGACCGGTTAAGATTAGTCCAAAATATTACCACAAAAGTGTTAAAATAGACAAATACGTTTAACTGCGGCCAAGGTGAGACTAAAGAAAGAGGCGTTAAGAAAAAGGTTGGAGAGAAGAGATGAACAGAGTTAAAAGAAAAATAAAATATACATATATATAAGATTCTATGAATAAATTAAAAAATCGTCTAAAAATCATCATTGTTGCAAGTTTAAAGAAGTGGGTCTTAATTTTAAATTTTGAAAAATTTAATTGGTGTTGTTCAAAAAGCTTGAAAATATTGAAAGGTAAAGACTAACTATATAAACTACTCCGATATTTCGGAAACTAGAAAATCTCGCACAAGAGAAGAGGAATATTTCAGAGACATAAGATGCATAAATTCATATATGTGACCAACAATTTCACAAAAAAATGTGAGAAGTTTGGCCTTGACACCAAATTTTAGACGTATAAGTTTGACGTTTGTTTGCACAATCAATATGCTAGATCACACAAACTTTGTAACTTCAGATGTAATTTTTTTTTAAAATTCAGTCTTGTTCATCATAAGTTGTTTTTGAAATGGCTAAACTTACAAAAATTTATGAACTTAGGCCATAGCTTAAATACCGGTGCCACGATCGACTATCTATGCACTTGTTCTTGTAAAATATATGTTGCTTTCTCTTCTAAACTATAAATTAGTTGCATTGTTGTAATACCCCGTGAGGATATATTGGACATTTAAAAAATAATTTAAGTCCAAAATAAAAAGGAAAAAAAATAAAAGAACAAATTAAACTAATAAAACAAAATAAAACAAAAAGAAGAAAACTTAGACAAATTAAAACAAAAGACAAAGCTCACTGGAACTAAAAGAAGGAAGATTTAGGGGAATAAGGGGAAAGCTAAAAGGAGAAAGTTGATTGCATTCAATAAATGCAGTCGGCATAACGCTGGCTTGTCGCCTCATCATCAATGAAAACTGATCAACAACAAAATACATACAACGGTGAAATCTATGATCTCTACTTATAGGGATTTTGAGTACCAATTGGAGGAAGTTTCTTCATTCAGTCGAATTGATTAAAGGGATGGAGATGAATTCTGGGAATTTTGGTTGTTCACATTACAGGAGGAGATGCAAAAATTAGAGCACCCTGTTGTGATGATGATAACAGGTGGCAAGGAGAATTTCTTTCACTGTGACAGATGCGGATGTTGCTATTCAAATTTGATGAAGAAATCACATATTTGTTTAGAAAGAGCAATGCACCACAATTGCCCTGTTTGCCTTGAGATTAAACGAAGTCATACACATTGTTCGAGGTGGCGAGTTTGATATTTCTACACGAGTATTGTAAGTAGTAATCTTTCCGCAATTTGTGTTTTCATAACTTGCATGATTTACGCATGATTTTTAATATGAATATGTTACCGATTATTTTGAGTTGCATGTGGGACAAGTCTTTTACTCGATATGAAACCGAAATAGTTATTTGAGATGAGTACCGTGATTTTAAATATTTTCGTTGTCACTAAATCTGTTTTACCGTTACTTGAATTTTCTGTTATCGAAAGGAAGTTATATGATTTGATAAGAACTGAAATGCCCTATATTGTTTTAAAATAGTTTCTACGAGTATATACGGATTACAGAGACAAGTATAATGGGAGTAGACATTGAAGGATCCTGTAGCTAACGGCGGGTTCGTTAGACCTGGTGCACCTTGTAATTACTGATTACCGTTATAGCCCTCGCTAGAGCGAAGGTAGAACTAGCATACCGTTACCGATTTCCCTCGAGTAGGGACTACCGTTATATATGACTTCTGGTAAAGAAGTCCACAGTTATACCGATTACATGATCCGTTCATTGAAACCTCCCAAAATGTGAATACTGATATTATACAGTGGTTACCGAGCTTATTACTGAATTGTTAATTATATTTTACTACAAGAAAAAAGTGATGAGACTGAAAATTATTTGTTGCTTCTGAAAGGGCATTTTTATGTTATTTTCTCTTTGAGATACTAGCATGTTTCTGACTTGTC
>MCJB01007613.1:25906-101377 GCA_002018475.1 Nicotiana obtusifolia | reverse complement strand
GAATAAGTTCAGGAGTTGAAGGGATTCAAAGAAAAGTAATGATGTAAAGCATGGAGAAATCAAAGAGGGAGAAAATGAATGTCATGATCAAGAAAGAGTGATGTTAAATCTCTCTAGTCCCCTAAGGAAAAGAAAATGCCTCAAACAGCTAGCAAAGCATGAGCCGAGAAAATAAAATGGAGTGCTTAAGAAAAGATGAACAGTTCTATCATAGCATATCTAACCTTAGTCCAAAAGCCTTCAATGCATTCCGAAAAAGCCGTACGTGCTTTCAAGCTGAGTGAGGTTACATTAGTAGTGATTTACATGAGGGTCAAGCATGTGGTACTTAAAACCGTATTTGCAACATTCCCTTGAGAGAGATGAGTGAACCTTTGGCAAATCCTTGGATTGAGTGCTAAATTCTTAAGTGAGATAGTCAAACAGAGAGTAGAGGAGGAGGAGGAGTTTGGGATCCGCAATGACCTACATGAAAGAGCGAGCTTCCTTGACGAATAAAGTTAATTCTTGATGCTCAAGTGTCACATTAAAACTATTTGTGCTTAAAAGTTTAACTTGCTGCCTTGTTGATAATTCATAAGTGGTGTGGGTAATTGTTGTTCCCAATTGATGTGTGAATGACTCACTGTGATTTGCTGTAATGGCTCTTAACTAGTGGAGGTGGGAACCACTTTATTTGCTTGAGAACAAGCCAAAGCTTAAGTTTGGTGGAGTTCATAAGTGGGGATTTTGACTACTTATTAGCGCCTTTTAGCTTTCGTTTTAGTCCAAAAGCGTTTAATTGTGTTCCCGAAAATTGATGAAATGTGCTTAATTGCAGGAATATTAGAAGATGAACTCCCTAGATGAAATCCAACTCAAGAAAGAGTAATCTGAACTCAAGGACAAAAAAGGTACAAAAGCTTAGAAGTGCGGACCGCAGAATATCATCTGCGGCCACAGGTTATGAAGGAAAACCCATCAGAGACTGGTGCAAAGTGCGGTCCGCAGATGAATTGTGCGGCCGCAGAAGCTGGGTCTGCGCAAAGATTAGAGAATCTGCAATTCAAGTCCAGCAAAAGTGCGGACCGCACAATTATTGTGCGACGGCAGAAGAAGAGCAATGCGGTCTCACATGTAAAAGTGCGGATCGCAGAAGAGCAAGGTGCGACCGCACATGTAAAAGTGCGGACCGCAGAAAGAGTGTAGTGCGCCCACAGTTCAGAATTATGCAGCCGCAGACTTTCAATCCTGTCAAGCTGAAGAAAAGTGCGGACCGCACATGGAATTGTGCGGCCGCAGAACATCCGAAAGGGAACTTTTGTCCGAATTTCCACCCCTGTATAAATAGATAAGTTTCACATTTTTAAGTTAACTTTGGACATCAGCAGCTATAGTAGCCATTACTCTTTACTTCTTTTAGTACTTTTTCATATTTTGAGCTATTTTAACATAAATTTTATCATTTTTTCTTCTTTTTTCTTCAATTTTAAATATGAGTAGCTAGATTTTTACTAGGGTTGTGGCCTAACCCTAGTGTGTAAACTTAATGGGTGTTTGATTTATTGCTTGTTTATGGTTGGATGTTTATTATTTAGCTTTGTTCTTGCTTTTATTTGACGAATTAGTGGTTGCAAACAATAGTTCATGCCTATTTTACTTGGTCTCTACTTAAGAAAGAGAGACTTAATCTAGGAGAACTTGGCTAGCAAGAAATTGGGTCAATCGAGAGATTGATAAACCCAATTAAAGGGTTGAACCTAGAGATAGTAAAAACCGACTTGAGCTTTTTAACAACCGTTTTGTTCAATACCCATTTGGATAGTAGCAAGGGGCTTGATAGATAACATTCAGGTCTTTTAAGACCTGTTGACATTCTGGATTCCATTCAAAATTGTTCTTCTTCTTCGTATGTGAGAAAAAGTGGTGATATTTTTTCGAGGATCGAGAGATGAACCTGCTTAGAGCGACCAATCTTCTGGTTAGCCTTTGGACTTCTTTTACGCTTGTCAACTGGTCTGGGATGTCCTCAATGGCTTTTATCTTATCGTGATTTACCTCTATCCCCCTTTGTGAAACCAAGAAAACCAAGAGCTTACGGGAGCCAACCCTGAACGCGTATTTTTTCGGGTTGAGCTTCATGTTGTACTTCCTCAAGATATCAAAAGGTTTCATGGAGGTACTTTTAATGATCACCTGCTTTCAAAGACTTGAGCAACATGTCATCTACATACACTTCCATCATTTTACCTATTTGTTTCTCAAACATCTTGTTCACGAGCCTCTGATAAGTGGCTCCGGCATTTTTAAGCCTAAAGGGCATCACATTATAACAATATGTGACAAGGTTCGTAATGAACGAAGTTATTTCTTGATCCTCTAGGTTCATCTTAATTTTATTGTACCGAAATAGGCATCGAGGAAACTCATTAACTCGTGTCCGGCCGTTGCATCAATCATTTTATCAATATTTGGTAGTGGGAACGAGTCTTTAGGACAAGCTTTATTCAATTCTTTATAATCTACGTACATTCGAAACTTGTTATTCTTTTTCGAAACTACAACTACATTAGCTAGCCATTGATACTTTACCTCCCCAATTGAACTGATGTCAATTAATCTAGTTACCTCTTCCTTAACAAACTTATTTCTGACCTCGGCTATCGAACATTTCTTTTGCCTTACCAGAGGCACGCTTGGGTCCAAGCTTATCTTATGCACGGCTACCTCTAATGGGATACCTGTCATATTCGTATACGACCATGCAAAACAATCAACATTAGTTTTAAGGAAATTAATAAATCCTTACCTGAGCTCGGGAATGAGTCCTATTCCCAATTGAAATTTTCTCTCCAAGAATTCCTCAAACAAGGCCACCTGTTCGAGTTCTTCTGCGGTGGATTTGGTCGCGTCAGTCTCTTCCGGTACCTGAAATTATCTCGGTACCTGGTGGGATTCCAACGACTCCTTGCCTTTATCATCTTCACTCAGCTCAGAGCAAGCATCAGTTCCTATAATTTCTATTTGCTGCGTTCCTTCCCTTTACTGCTGGAAATTGACACTACGTTCATTTCTCTTGTTGTCGGTTGATTTCCTCTTATTTGCTTGATTCCCTTTGGGTCGGGAATTTCAGCAGTAGATGATATGTTGATGATACGACCTTCATCTCATGTAATCGTGCTCTCCGAGAATTATGTTGTAGCCCATGTCACCGTCCACCACTTCAACTAAGGTGGTCTTCGTAACCCCTTCGACATTCGTGAGCAGCAGGATCTTTCCTCAGGTTGTCACACTCGCCAAGTTGAACCTGGCGAGGGGCTTTCTTGTCAGGATGATACTTTCGATTAACTTAGCTTGTTCCAGCACTCTCTATTGAATGATGTTAGCTGAGTTTCCTTGGTAAACCAAAACACGTTTAATTTTGAAATCTAGAACATTTAGAGAAATTACCAGGGCATTGTTATGCAGCAGAAAAAGTCTGTCGGCATCTTCCTCCGTGAAGGTGATATCGTCTACGGCGACTTCCCGGAGTCTCTTTCTGTGGGTCACCGATACTTTTATCTTTTGGGCCGCCAAGAAGCTTACACCATTGATTTCATTCCCTCCGAAAATCATGTTGATAGTCAGCTGAGGCGGGTGTTCCCCTATCTTCGAGGGTTCTGCGTTGTCCCAATACACAATGATACTTGGTGCTCAACGTCGCATACGGACGAATAGAAAGAATAGAAGTTGCAGGTTTCAAGCTGAAACAAGGTCGCAAATATGAAAAAAAAAAGGGACATTTCCTAAATGACCTGTAGCCTCTCGAAGATAGGCATGTACGTCATCATATCGATCCACATGACTCTACTAGACACTTGCTCATAACTCGTAAAACCTATGAACCTAGTGCTCTAATACTAAGTTGTCACAACCCAAAATTCAACTAGTCATGATGGCACCTAACCCAACCTGCTAGGTAAGCCCAATAACAGTTAATACAGTTCTAATAAAATAAAAGTGACCAACAAATGATAGAACTGAATTCCACACAATATCCCATGGACTGGTAATACAAGTCATGAGCCGCTAAAACTCGATGTTACAAAAACTGGTATGAAATAAATACAACATCTGTTTAAAATGTACATAAACAGAATTCAAATCTAAAACAACCCAGTGAAAAGTGGTAGCTAAATCCGGAAGACGGGCACATCTTTAGTGATAGCTCCCGTAATCCACCGCATCTCAGCTTCAAGATCTGCATGCAAGCTGCAGAAGTATCGTATGAGTACGATCGACCCCATGTACTCAGTAAGTATCTTGATTAACCTCTATAAAGTAGTGATGAGACTTTTTAGTTAAAAGATACTCACTGACATAACCTGTGCAATAGATTTTCAATAGAAATGACCCTAGAAAATAACAGAGAGAAGTACAAGAATAATTATGCGAAGCAGTAAATGATTACTAGACGAAATCAGGTTCAGTTTTCTCAATATCACAACCAACACCTTTCTTAAAGAGATAAGCATCAAACAAAAAATAGTAAATCCACGATTCATAGCATGAGGAATGTACTCAAGACATCAAATCAAATGGCACGACAACATCCTTCGTGCATTTATCTCATCCTCACCAGGTATATGAATTTATGTTAAATCAAATAGCACGGCAACACCCTTTCGAGCATTTATCTCATACTTACCAAGTATATGTATAATGGTACCAACCAGGTTAAAGAAACTCCAAGAATAGTAACTATGAAGTAGAGAGTACACAGATAGCAGCAATAAACAAGTCGGAAGCATATGGAAAATAGTAACATATGGGATAGGAGGCACAAAAGTAGTGACAACAAATAAGGTAGAAGAACATAGATTTCAACAACTAAGGAGGTATAAGGTTTAGGTGAAATAATAACAAATGAGAAAAAGGCTTAGATGTACATATAACATACAAGAAGGAAGACATGAACGTAACAATAAGTAACAAGTAGAAGGCACGGACTGAACAATAGGAAATAAGGAAAAAGGCAAAGATCACCACATGCAACATAGAAAACATAGGTGCAACAATAACGACTCAATATAAAGGCATAATCGCATACACAAGGAAAAGATATCGCAATATAATGCGTGTCTCTCGTCCTCGCCTGCCCGAAAATACCCTTCATGCCATGAACACATGATAATATAGAGACAATGGCACAACATCACCCTTCG
The DNA here is from genome assembly GCA_002018475.1 of Nicotiana obtusifolia. Classification (NCBI taxonomy): domain Eukaryota; kingdom Viridiplantae; phylum Streptophyta; class Magnoliopsida; order Solanales; family Solanaceae; genus Nicotiana; species Nicotiana obtusifolia. The sequence continues at coordinate 96,194 of MCJB01007613.1, read as the reverse complement.
TGCTTTTACTCTCGTACTCACATAATAATGTAAATACAATGGCACAGCATCACCCTTCGTTCTTTTACTCTCGTCCTCACATGATAATAAAAATGAAATGGCACGACATCGTCCTTCTGTATAATAATGCATATAAAATGGCAAGGGATCATCCTTCGTGCTTTACACTCTTCCTAACATGATAATGTAAATGAAATGGCACGACATCACCTTCCGTTCTTTACACTCTTCCTCACGAAGCACTTGTATATCAATGACAAGCAAGGTAGGAAGCATGGATAACATCAAGAAGAGTGGGTAAGCAAATACACCACATGAACATCAATCACAGCTCTCAAACCAATAAACAACTCAATAAACCTCAAGAATCCTATTGTTCAAATATTTCGACAGAAGCTCCGACATGATTTTCTACATAAGTATGGGACCCAAGTACCTCAGAATTTCGGTCATAGACATGTGTTCGTGATTAGGTATACTGATGATTGAATTTAGCATATTAATAGTTTCACAAAGAGTCTGTCAACTTTTATCAAATTATAATAAGCTAAATTATAGTTTCTAGCATTGAAATTTATATTCATATTATTATAGAAGCCAAGTAAAATATGAAGCAAGAAAATCACATATTTCAACAAGGCACAAACAATCGTATAATTACCCCTAACAATGGTTAACCTTGGCACATGCATATACGCTTGTCACCTCATGTATGCATCACCCCCACATATAACAAACAATATCATTTTATTAGCAAAAATTATTCCAACAAAGCTAGACAAGACACTTACCTCAAACAAGCCAAATCGATGCAGTAGAAGCACCATCCCACACAAATCGACCTATGAACGTCTCGAAACTAGCAAAAAGCAACCAAAAATCATCTAATAAAGCCATAGGAAGCAAACCCAAATGATAAAGGCGAAATATTTAATCAAATATTCAAAATCAACAAAAAATTCAACCGGGGCCAACACCTCAGAATCCGACAAGCTCACAAATTCCGACAATCCATTCGAATACGAGTCCAAGCATACTAATTTTACTCAAATCCGACCCCGAATCAATGTTCAAAATTCAATTATTCATTTTAGGGAAGTATAAAAAAAACCCAATTTCTCTTTTAGATTCATCAAATTAAATTCCAAAATCGAAGATAGAATCATGTAATATAATCAAACCCTAGTAAAAAAATACTTATCCCAATCCATATGGTGAAAATTCCCTCTAAATCGTCCAAATTCGGGCTCCATAACTCAATATATGATAAAACGAGCTCAAGTTCCGAAATAGAGTATATATATGCACTGCCCAGTAGTACCCCCACCACAATCGCGGTTGTAACCCTCGCGATCGCAATGCACAAAAATGAACTCAGCCAAAAGTACGTTTCGCGTTCGCGAAACTACCCTCGCAAACTAGATGAACATGGGGACCACAACTATGCGAACGCGCCCACCACCTCGCAAACGTGAAGACAGAAGTCCCCAGCTCCTAGCTGAACCACGATCACGAACTATCACCAACGAACGCGATATACAAACCTCTCAATCATTCACAAACACGCTTCTCCTCTCGTGAACATGATGAATAAACAACCAGCAGCTCCCCAAAACTCTACGCGATCGCGTCCTTACCTTCGCGGTAGTGAAGAAGGCCTGAAACACCAGAACCAACAGAAAAATAGCTTTGCCAAATAGTGACAAAATAGTCCGGAATCATCCCAAAACTCACCCGAGCCACTCAGGACCCGGGCCGCTCGGGACCCCATTTGAACATTCTAACAAGTCCCAAAATATACAGACCTACCTGAGGCCTCATATCACGCATAACAATATCAAAACCACGAATCATCTATCAAGATCATTCTCTTAAGTTTATAAACTTCAAACTTTGAACCAAGCGTACAATTCAAGCCTAACCAGTCGCGAAGGAACCCAAAATTTGCATACAAGTTTCAATTGACATATCAAACATGTTCCAACTCCTGGAATATTAATCTGAAACCTATGAACTTTTCAAATCTTCAAATTGCCAACTTCTGCCAAATAGTGCAGAAACATTTTAGAAACGCCGAAATGCAAATTTAGGCATATGAAGAAGTTCAAAATCACCATCCCGACCTGACAGAACCATCAAAACTCCGATCCGGGGTCAAATACATAAAAGTTAGACTTGATCAACTCATCCAACTTAAAGCTTCCTATTTAAGAATCATTCTTCCAAATCAATCCCGAAGAACTCGAAGACCAAAAACGACCATACACGCAAGTTATAATACAGCATATGAAGCTATTCATGACTTCAAACCACCGAACTGAATATAAAAAAAATGACAGATCGGGTCGTTACATGATCGAAAAAGTACAGTATCATTTGTAAGCTAACAAACCAAACATTGTACATTAATAATTGAGACAATAAAGATTTCATATACCAAATGACATAGTATTGTAATTTAATATTATTTGATCAATTCATGACCTACATATGAATGATTCACTAAAATTAAAAAAAAGGAGCATAAAAATATGGAGAGAAGTTCTCCATCTAAATAAAACTATTTTAATGATTACATTGTGGATACTATTTTGTCTTTGTATGAAGGAGAAATTCTTAATTCATAAAGATCTGTAACCTTTTACTATAAAAAAAGGATCTGTCAACTATGGAAGACATTTATATATTTCTTTTAGGAAAAATAAAATAAATTATGATAAATATTTTACCTCTTCATTCAAGTAACATGAAATCAATATGTCAAAAAAATTAGGGCAGGCCCTATCAATTTATTTCTTGTTTTCTTTAGGATCTTCTTTTTGGTAGAATTTTGTTAATTTATAATTACAAGGTAAGCTATGTATCATAATTCATAGCATCAAAAGATTATAGAGCCAAACAAACCAACAATTCGGGTGGCATTCAGTTTGATCACTTGATTTCTCAAGCTCCAAGTTAACATTATAAAATTATCCATGCTTTCATATTTTGTGGTAAATGTTTAATTGTTGCATAAAATTATCTTCGTTATACAATGATCTTTGCCCAAGATGGTAACCAAGCGATACCACTAAAATCGATACAGACCGTTCGATATCTTGTTGATTTAGTAACAGTTTAGCATACTTCAAATCGGCAACAATTAATTGCAAACATCGAGCCGAACTGAAGGATGAATATCCTTAAATCATAATTAACATAAATCCACCTAATACTCATACCAAAATTGATGTATAATAGCGTGGTTTTTTAATAATCACCTACGCACATTTGCTTTTAATTTCATTAATTGTCATACATTAATTTTCTATTGTCACCACAGTCTTCAGTATTTTCCTGTGAGAGGACTACAAGAATACGCCACAATTAAATACTGTTTACCAATAATTAGGCATTAAGTCATGCTATGAAAAATTACCATACAAAAATTACCAATGATATATAGCATTCAAAAGACCTAGACAAAAAAGAATTTTTTCCAATGGTTATGTTTGAAATTCGCTAAAAACACGTAGATGAGGCAATATATAAAATTTGAAAAAATTTAAAAGTACTTTAGACTAGTTTTGAGTCAAAATTCATTACTAATAATATATATAAAAAGACCTGGGCAAAAAAAGATTTATTTTTCAATGAGTATAATTGAAATTCGTTGAGAACACATAGACGAAGCAAGAATTAAAATTTAAGGAAGATTAAAGGTAATGTGTACGTGTTTGGAGTCAAAATTAGTAGTTGAAAGAGTTTAAATATTTTTCTGTGACAGACGTATCTGGCATGTATCTCACATGTATTCACACACAAATATGCATAAATATATGGAGGATACAAATGATTTACATTTGATACATATGAAATACCTAAATGATACACAGGGATATACATTTTATCTTCTTTCATGTTTATATCCTACTTCGAATTTGGCTCAAATATCAATTTAAACAACCTAAAAATCTCCTTCAAATCATCCCAACATTGAGATTCAGGCTTTTTAAGATGTACCTGTATAGGGTAAAATTGGCTTATATTAAATGGTCGAATGATGATGCGACATGTGAAACCGATGATAGGCAGAAAATAAATCGAGTAACCAGTACCGAGAATAACAACTGCAATTGGTATCGGATGAACCCCGAAAGGAGCACAATCAATGTGAGTAGATCGAATGATTTCCATCGGAAAACATTTAATGAAGAAAATTTCCTGGCATAAAATGGGCAGCCGTTTCAGAGAATATTTGCATTTATAGCATACCATACATACTCACCAATGGCTCACTTTATTGTCATTTAAGATGAGCTCGATTTTAGGATCTTGTTCCCCTAGGTCTAGCTATAAATAGTAGGCTCAACAGCTAGACCTATAAATAGTAGGCTCAACAGCCATTGCAAGGACATAAAATCTTTGGCAAAGCTTATGCTACATTCTGTTCTCAAGCTAAAAAAAATACTTTACTTTCTGTCTTACATTGCTCTTATTTCTGTCTTCGGAGATATTGCTGCCAGAAGCAAACTTATCATTTCTTTTGATTCTAGTCTCTAAGTCTTACTTTTAATCGAATTTATTTTATCATTTTTGATCAAATCAGTTCGCTTGTCTACAAATCACGTAACAAATTTAATTGTACTATTTTACAGATAAATAATTTGGCGCCCGCCGTGAGGCTTAGACAGCTACGTACTTGAGTTGATCCTTGTGTGTAATTCTTTATTTCTTAGCAAAAAATCGAAAATGGCAGCTAACGATGCCAACATCACGCACAATGTTGAGGGACATGAGGACCTATCTCCATACGAGAATTCAATCAATGACACCCGCAACGAGGGGGACGAGGCAACCCCGGTATGTGGAGGATAGTACCCCTGACATTTAAGGGAGCCAACTCCCAATGACACGGAAGATGAACACTTTGTGGAAACAGTAAGGATCTTGAGAGAGCAACAAAAGGTCGACATGGGTTATCTCTCAAACCAGGACCAGGTCATGAAAAAATTGAAGCAAGCGTTGTCGGCGCTTCCAACAATGCAAGCGGAAGTGGCACGGCTCCACCCAGCGTTCCTGCAAATCAGACGGCTCAGAGAGTTGATAATAATACCCCTAGGGGTGACGCCGACTTTGATGGAGCCGAGGGTACCGGTAGCCGATTCGATAACGACAACAGTAATGATCCCTTTAAAACCGAAGTCATGAGATTCATGTGGGAGATGAACGAGCGGATGGATCAGAACGCGAAGGAGTTTCACGCCTGAATGGACCAGATCCCAGGCGCACCACCAGGTTTGAAGGGCTCAGATTCAAAAAATATACTCAGTTGTTGTTCAAACCGAGTGCAGCACCAGAGTTAATCCCGAAGAGGTTCAAGATGCCGGACAAACTAAAATACGATGGGACCTCAGACCCTCAGGAGCACATCACAACTTATACAACGGTTGTGAAGGGGAACGATTTGGCTCAACATGAGATCGAATCAATTCTACTGCAAAAGTTTTGAGAAACCCTCACAAAAGGGGCCTTCAAACATTCGATTGATTCATTTGAAATGCTCGCAGATTTGGTCATTAAGGCCCATGCTAGGGCCAGAAAGGTCCAAGCCAGGAAGGCGAACATATCCAGGATTGACAAGGTGAGTCCGAATAGTTGTGGGAGTTCGTTATTAGATTCCAAAAAAAGAGGATGTTGCTACCGGCCGTACCAGACGAGTGGGCAGCAGATGCATCCACTAAGGGTTTGAACCCGAGGAGCTCCGACACCTCCCAAAAGATGAAGGAAAGCCTGCTCGAATTCAAGCGACCACATGGGCAGATGTCCATAACCGCTATGAATCGAAGATAAGGATAGAGGATGTTCAGCTCGGGTTTCCGACATCAACCAAGGGGCAGGACCGAGACAAGAACCAGGATAAGTTCAAGGATGATTTTGATGCAGACTGATGATCTTCTAAAGGCTGCTTTTTGCCTTACGAGAGAGCTGAAGGATGCGATAGTAAAGGGTTCCAGTCATCGGATAGGTTCGCTCATGAAATAAGAACGGACCGTGGCCAGAACAATAGATCATTACAAGAAAAATAGGTATCGGGGACCCCAGCCACTTATCCCAGGTTGTCAGATTACAATTTCAACATCACCATAGTAGAGTTGGTGTCAGTGATGAGGAAGATTAAAGAAGCATGATTCCCGAGCCAATCAGATCCGATCCCAGCCAGAGGGATCCCAAATTATGGTGCTAATATCATAGGATTCATGGCCACAAAACTAGGGACTGTCAGCATCTACACGAGGAGGTGGCGACGCCGTTGAAAAACGGCCATCTCAGGGAGTTCTTCAGCAACCAAGCTAAGAACAATTATGGTCGCAATCGATGGCTTGTGATGTTGCGGATGGGTTGCGAAGGGTTGTGGATGCTTGATTATCGTCGCGATGTGCTGTCTAGTCTTGGGAGCAGATGCAGTGATAGATCTTTCAGTTGTTCATATGTGGTACGAAGCAAATTCTTGTATCTAGTTGGTAAGTATGGACTTGGGAAGATTGGTTGTTTGCCTAGTTACTGTGACTATGGTGGGGTCATGGTAAGGTGTTGATTTCAGCCTAGCCAGTGGGTTATCTCCTGCATGATGAGTTTAGATCATGTGTTTCTTATGAGGTTTTCATTCGGTGGAATGCATATATTATCATTTCAGAGCATTTGGGAAAGTTTGCTTGACTAATGCAAGGATAAGATTCGCTTGGCAAAGTCTTCAGAGTGTTCTATGACTAGTATTACATGAATTTATGAAGTATTCAGCTAATTAGCAGTGCAGGATCGGGGCAGCTATGAAGATATGGTACTGTGGATTACCGGCGATGTGTTATATGGCTTCTAGCTAAGTGGAGGAGTCTACTATCGACGATCGAATTATAGGATCATGCGTTGTATCAGTTTTCGGGCTGAGGGATGCTTGTGGATTAGCTATGACTTGAAAAGAATGACTTTTGGAAGGATTCAAGCTTGATATTCCTTGTGGATGTAGTGTGCGAGGAAAAAGGATTGCTTGGTTGTTTCTTGAATATTCATGTGATGATGAAGTGTGGGTTGCTCGGTGCTTATTGGTTTTGTATTGGGTATTAGAGTAAGGTGAAAGGATATCGAGAAGGTTCTAATGAGTTCCAGATCGTATGTGACATTTAAGGCTTCTCAGATTTATGTATAGTTAGGGCTTGATATCGGTAGTGGATGATGTCTGGATTGGTGGTACATTTTTTAGATAGTTTGCGAACTATTTCTACATGGAGATTCTGTTATTCTTCAATAATAAACTATCCAATCCAAGCAGACTATTTCTTGGTTGCGAACTGTGAAGATATGTTGAGAATTGGATAGTTTATGATATGTGTTATGGATAGGTTGTTGTGGACTTTTGGAAGGTTATTTACCTGTTTGGGGACAATCGAAATTTTGTTTGGGGTCCATTTGTCCTAATAAGAATGTGTATTCTCTTGGATCGAATTCACTTACTCTTACGGAACTGTTAGTGCAAGTATATCATCGGGAATGGATGGTATTTGCGCCCTAGTCTATGTTATATGTTTCTCTCTTATGCTATGACGGGTTGTGAGGTTACATGATTATTCGCACGCATGTTGTAATTGTGTTTAGATCTTACGGCGTTATGGGCAAGATGGCCCTCGTGATGTTGATTTGTTTATTTCACCATAGTTGTGCTTGTCTTATCAGTATTGTTTTATTCCTAATCATCTTTCCACATTTATATTTGTGCACTATATCGTACGTGATGTTGACGCACGTGTGATTAGTGAGCCCGAGCAATATGGCTCGGTGGGTATCCCTATGTGGATTGATATGATTGGATCGGATTGCGCGCCATAACGGTAGTGTCTGGATCGAGTTTGCTCACCGCAACGGTACTGGGATGAGATGTGATTCCTTATGCATATTTTGTGTGTTTGATTTTACTTTGTGAGTATAGTTCATAGGAAGATGTTCAATATTACCCTACCTATTTAACTTGCTAGGTAGCCTTCTTATTTGACCCTCTTACTATTATCTGTCATATCTGAGTTATTACTTGTTTGGGGTATGAACCGCATTGTGTGGGGCTCCATGTGGCTTTTGTTACGACTTGTCGATTGGGCTGCTTATATTGGGTGAAACAAGATTTCTGGATTTGGGATTTGCACTATCGTATTGGAATAAGGAATGTTTGGAAGAATGATACCATATTTTCGCTCTGAATTTGTCAACGGTCCTTGTCGGATAAGAGAGCTTCTTGACTTGTTGATTTCATGGGTAGTTTTGAGTTTTTACATGCTTCATTTATCATTTGCAGCGTCGTGAAGGTCCTGAACGAGGTTTCATTTGATATGGAGTATATTACCGGTACCGGGTTTGATGATGAGTAGCTAACATGGTCTGAAGTTATTAATTTGAGTACATGAGCTATGTGGCACATCGTGTGGTTTAAACTTGGCAGTGTATTGATGGATTAATACAGCTTGTTCAGATTTATACAATGTATAGATGTAAGAGTCCGATCTTTTAATAGATTCCGAATGTTAGAGACATGAGTTCTAAGGTTTATGGACTAAGGTTGAAGTAAGATCATCAGTTAGGTTGTGTTGTCAGTTTTATATGGATTGGGATGACATGGGATTACCTACCGGTATGTGTAAGGAGAGGTTATACGGAGATTTGATAGCTTTGGAACGACTCTTGGCACGTTCGAGGACGAACGAATGTTTAAGTGGGGGAGGATGTAACGATTCGACTGGTCGTTTTGAGCATTTCCATTCAATATGGTGGTTTGAGGTCATGAGTAGCTTCATATAGTGTATTATAACTTGCGTGTATGGTCGGTTTTGTTCTTCGAGTTATTCAAGATTGATTTGGAAGAATGATTCTTAAATAGGAAGTTTTAAGTTGGAAGAGTTGATCAAGTTTGACTTTAGTGTATTTGAGACCGGGTTGGAATTTTGAAGGTTCCGTTAGGTCTGGATGGTGATTTTCGACTTGGGCGTATGCCCAGATTTGTATTTGGATATTTCTAGAAGGTTTCGGTACTATTTGGTGAAAGTTGGCAATTTGAAGGTTTGGAAAGTTCATAGGTTTGACTAGGAGTGGACTTCGATGTTGTCACTGTTGGATTGTTGTTTCGGAAGTTGGAATAGGTTCAATATGTCATTTTGAACATATATGCAAATTTTGGGTTCATTTTGGATTGGTTAGGCTTGAACCGGACGCTTGGTTCGAAGTTTGAAGTTTATGAACTAAAGGATTGATCTTACTCGATGTTTCATGGTTTTGATATTGTTATGTGTAATTTGAGGCCTCAAGTAGGTCCGCGGCATATTTTGAGACTTGTTGGCATGTTCGAACGGGGTCCCGAGTAGCCTGGGTGAGTTTCGGGGTGGTTTCGGACCATTTTGTCTCTATTTGGAATAGTTGGTTTTCTACTGGTTCTGGTGTTTCAGGTAGTTTTTTAAAAGGCATGGGCGTAAGGCAAGGCATTTTACATATGCCTCAGCGAGGCGTAAGCCCTGAAGCACGGGGCGTAAGCCCCACGGGTATTAAATTTTTAATATTTTATAAAGTAATATAATTATAGTAAATATTTATAAACAGGTAAAATTGCATAAAAATTGAAGAAAACTATAAATATGTGAAACACACACACACACACACACACACACACACACACACACACATATATATATATATATATATATATATATAAAATGTGCTCCATCCCCACAAAAAATAACCAAAATAATCTATTATTCGCTACTTAAAAGCACAAGTAACTTGAGTCGAAAAGAATAAAATTTTCTACGTGGAAGACCAAAAAGGATAACTAACTTGCAATTTAAACTTTGAACTTGCTGTTATGAAAGAGAATGAAGTTCTCTTTGTATTTCTATTAAAAAAATTGAATATTCATTATTTTGGGAGATATTAGCAAACTAGCGGAAAAGATAAAGACTTGGGAAAGACCTTAAATTAGGGCTTCAATCAATAAAAAGGTCTTGATTTATAAATTTAATACACTTCACTTCCTTTTTAAGACTTTTGAGTAATTACAAGCTGACTTTTGAGAATTTGGGTATTATATGAAGGACTTATTCAATAAATTTTGTTTTAATTTGAAAAAGTTTTATTCTCACTACAAAAAAATGCGTCTCAAACGCCCAGGCGTACACCTCTTGAGACTTTCGCCCCACACCATCGGCTCGGGGCATTTTTGGTGTGCCTCACCCGGAGGCTCGCCTCGAAAACGCCTTTTAAAACACTGGTTTCTGGCCTTCTTCGCGATTGCGAAGGTAAGGACTTTACCGCATAGAGTTTTAGGGAGCTTCTGGTTGTTTATTCATCTCATTTGCAAGAGGAGAAGCGCAATCGCGGAGGGTTGAGAGGTTTGTACATCGCGTTCGCAGGTGATGATTCGCGATCGCGATTCGACTGGGAGCTGAGGACTTTTGTCTTCGTATTCGCAAGGTCGTGGGTGTGTTTGTTGGTTGTGGTACCTGTATTCATCGCGTTCGTGAGGGTAGTGTTGCGAACGCAAAGTGTATTTTTGGCTGAGTTCATTTTTGTACAATCACGATCGTGGTAGGGTACCACTGGAAAGTGCATATAAGTACTCTATTTCGGACCTTGAGCTTATTTTATCATATTTTGAGTTATGGAGCTCGAATTTGGGCAATTTTGGGAGGGTTTGCACCACATGGATTGGGCTAATTATTTTTAACTCGGATTTGATTATATTACATGGTTCCTTCTTTAATTTTGGTATTTAATTTGATGAATCTAAAAGATAAATTGGGGGTTTTGTCTAAACTTTCCAAAAATGAATAATTGGGCTTTGAACATTGATTGGGGTCGGATTTGAGTAAAATCAGTATGGTTGGCTCGTATTCGAATGGGTTGTCAGAATTTGTGAGTTTTGTCGGGTTTCGGGTGCGAGCTCAGATTGACTTTTTTGTTGACTTTGAGTATTTGATTAAAGATTCGACATCTATCGTTTAGGTTTGCTTCCTATGGCATTATTTGATGATTTTAGGTTGCTTTTGGCTAGCTTCGAGTCGTTTGGAGGTCGATTCATACGGGATGCTGCTTCTAGTTTATCGATTTGGCTTGTTTGAGATAACTGTCTTGCCTAGCTTTATTGGGAGAATTATTTCTAATAAAATAATATTGTTTGCTACATGAGGGAGTGATGCATAAATGAGGTAATGAGCGTATATGCATGTGCTAGGGTTAACCATGCTTGGGTAGATTATATGATTCTTTGTGCCTTGTTGGAATATGTGATTTTCTTGCTTCATGTTTTACTTGACTTCTATAATAATATGAATATGAATTTCAATGCTAGACACCATCATTTAGCTTATTATAACTTGATAAAAGTTGATGGATTCTTTGTCAAACTGTTAATATGCTAAATTCGGTCATCACTATACCCAATCACGAACACATGTCTATGACCGAAATTCTGAGGTACTTGGGTCCTACACTTATGTTGAAAATCATGTCGGAGCTTCTGTCGAAATGCTTGAACAATAGTATTCTTGAGGTTTATTGAGTTGTTTATTGGTTTGAAAGCTGTGATTGATGTTCACGTGGTGTATTTACTTGCCCCATCTTCTTGATGCTATTTATGCTTCCTACCTTGCTTGTCATTGATATACATGTTCTTGGTGAGGAAGAGTGTAAAGCACGAAGGGTGATGCCGTTTCATTTCATTTACAATATCATGTGAGGAAGAGTGTAAAGCACAAAGGGTGATGCCGTTTCATTTCATTTACAATATCATGTGAGGAAGAGTGTAAAGCACAAAGGGTGATGCAGTGCCATTTCATATACATTATTATGCACGAAGGATAATGTCGTGCTATTTCATTTATATTATCATGTGAGGACAAGAGTAAAAGAACGAATGGTGATGACGTGCCATTGCATTTATATTATTATGTGAGGACGGGAGTAAAAACACAAAGGGTGATGCTGTGCCATTATTTTTATATTATCATGTGTTCATGGCACAAAGTGTTCCCGCGCAGGCAAGGACGAGATACATGAATTATGCCTTCATCTTGAGTCGTTACTGTTGCACCTGTATTCTTTATGATGCTTGTTTTGTCACATCTTTGCCTTTTTCCTTATTTTATATAGTTCTATCCGCGACTTCTATTTGTCACTTATCGTTACGTTCATGTCTACCTTCTTATTTGTTATATGTACATCTATGCCTTTTTCTCGTTTGTTGTGATTTCACCTAAACCTTCTACCTCATTAGTTGTTGAAATCTATATTCCTCTACCTTACTTGCTGTCAATACTTTTGTGCCTCTTATCTTGTCTGTCACTATCTTTCATATGCTTCCGACTTGTTTATTGTTGCTATCTGTGTACTCTGTAATTCATAGTTACTATTGTTGGCGATTCTTTAGCCTGGTTGGTACTGTTATACATATACTTGGTAAGGATAAGATAAATGCACGAAGGGTGTTGCCGTGCCATTTGATTTGACATGCACTCATATACTTGGTGAGGATGAGATAAATGTACGAGGGGTGTTGCCGTATCATTTTGATTTGATGTCTTGAACACATTCCTCATGCTATGAAAGTTTGTGGATTTACTAATTTTGGTTTATGGTTATCGCTTTACCAAAAGGATTGGTTATTATATTGAGAAAACTACCCTTGATTTCTTCTAGTAATCATTTACTGCTTCGCATAATTGTTCTTGTACTTTTCTTTGTTATTTTTTTAGTATTGTTTCTATTGCAAATCTACTGCACAGGTTATGTCATGAGTATCTTTTAACTAAAAAGTCTCGTCACTACTTCATCGAAGTTAGTCAAGATATTTATTGGGTAAAAGGGGTCGGTTGTACTCATACTATACTTCTACACCTTGCGTGTCGATCTTGAAACTGAAATGCAGTGGATGACAGGAGCTGGAACTGAAGATGTATCTGTCTTCCGGATTTAGCTACCACTTGTCAATGGGTAGTTCAGATTTGAATTCTATTTATGTAAAATTCAGACAGACGTTTGTATTTATTTCATGTTGGTTTTTGTAAAAATCCAGTCTTAGTGGCTCTTGACTTGTACTACCAGTCCTTGGGATATGTATGGAATTCAGTTTTTATCATTTGTTGACCACTTTTATTTTATTAGAGCTGTGTTGACTGTTATTGGGCGTACCTAGCAGGTTAGGTTAGGTGCCATCACGACTAGTTGAATTTTTGATCGTTCATATGTAAGTTAATTGATCAAACCACGTTAAATTATAATATGTCTTTTGGTATATTTTTCTTTATTATGTAAATTATTATTGTCGTTCAAAGTTTGGTTTGTCAATTTTCGTATGACGCCTGTGTTTTTCCGATCCCAAGTATTTGATTGTTCTCTTATTTTGGCCTCTGGGGAAACAACTGGGGCAAACAAAGTGAAGCCGCATTCCTAAAACCCTATATAAATAACTGTATATAGTCAAGAGTAAAATATATAAACTTGGATACAGTACAAACCGAGCTCGCCTATTGCATCACAGACCGGGGGTGAAACATAATGGGTTGAAGATCGACCCTGGATTCCATCGAACTGAGGTTAAAATATGCGCCTTCAAAGATTGCCGAGTCCATGACCCTGGAACCGATTTCGACTTCGAATTAGCTCGAGAGAACATTATCGAACCAAAATAATGAAAGGCCGAAATATCCGTAACCGGTCGCGCATCGCGGCGGGAATGTTGGCACGTATCAATGGAACCGCTTAATTAACAAATCATGAGATTTTTTACCTTATACAGAGTTGTACCTAAAGTAGGACTCCGCTCCTATATAAAGGGGGTCTGATTATTTGTAAAACATATTATAACAAGCATTCCAAAAGCCTTATAATATTATTTTCTTTCTACAAGCTACTGTTCTTCCGTATTTGACATTGTTTGGATTATATTCAGTTCGAGTGAGATCTATTTCTCAAGGCTATAACTGTTCAAGTCACACGATATGAATTTACATTATTATTGTTTGCTTTACTTATAGTTCAATCTATCGCTTTGTGTCAAATTAATCTACGTATCCTTAAAATCACTTATAAATTCAAATGTTATCCGATTTTGAGGGTAAACAGTTTGGCGTCCACCGTGGGGCTAAGGATAATAGTGGTTATTTGATACAAATCTCCATAACACACACTGCTTTACACTTGCTCTTTGAAATGTCTTTGATTCCAAGCTAAAATACAAAAATGTCAAACTCTCAATCAGCACCTGTACGTGTTGACAACGAGTCCGGTCACCCAGGTGAAAATAATAACATAGTGCCCGGTAACGAGATACGCATGCTGATACCGTTGGAATTCTAATCGCAGATCCGATTGACGTTAATTCGCATGTGGCTATCGATGCAAATTTGCCTACCGACCCCAAGAATAGCCTCCATGGTGGAGCTCAATCTACTGCACAGAATACTTAAAACAGTGGAGGGGACGGAGTCAATCTGCGGATGATCTTCGAAATATTGCAAGCTCACAGGCAACAATAGCTCAGTTACAAAACCAGAGCCGCACATCGAGCAGGATCGAGCCCGGTCCGTCTCGAGAAATCACTCATAGGGAAGAACCAGTCGCAGAAAGATCGAGTGGGAACGAGTCGGGTAGTAACCCCGAGATCATAAAAATGCTCGAGGAGTTGACAAAACGAATAGAATTAGGGGAGAAGAAAATTGAAGCAAACGACAAAAAGATGGAGACCTACAATTCTAGGGTCGACCAAATCCTGAGAATGCCGCCAATACTGAAAGGCTTGGATTCTAAGAAGTTTGTATAGAAACCTTTCCCTCCGAGTGCGGCTCCGAAGCCGATCCCCAAAAAATTCTGCATGCCTTAGATTCCTAAGTACAATGGAACGACTAGCCCAAACGAGCGCGTCACTTCATACACATGCGCCATCAAAGGAAACGACTTAGAGGATGATGAGATCGAGTCCGTCTTACTGAAGAAATTCCGAGAAACCTTGTTAAAGGGAGCCATGATGTGGTATCACAACTTACCCCCTAATTTTATTGACTCATTTGTTATGCTTGTAGACTCTTTTGTGAAAGCATACACTGGGACTATCAAGGTCGAAACTAGGAAAATCGGACCTCTTCCAAGTGAGGCAAAAGGATAATTAAATTCTTAGAGAATTTGTATCTCGATTTCAAATGGAACGGATGGACCTGCCACCGGTAGCTGATGATTGGGCTATTCAAGCTTTTACTCAGGGACTTAATATTTGAAACACAGTGGCTTCACAGCAGCTGAAGCAGAACTTAATAGAATATCAAGCTGTTACATGGGCCGACGTGCATAACAGGTATCAGTCAAAAATTAGAGTCGAAGATGATCAACTCGGGGCCCCTTTGGGGTCTTGTTTATCCGGTCAAGACCTTCAACTAAGTCAAGAGAGAAATCGATCGTGAACTAATGCCAAATAGGGATAGGTATCAACCATATAATGGAGATCGGAGAAGCAGTAGGTACGGGCGAAAGCCCATGGGAAACAAAAGGTTGGAACGACCGAGGTCAAAGCAGTCGGGGACATATGACCAAAAATGGCCTCGACAGGTCTAAAGACGCACTAAGGCTATCGAATACAACTTTAATGTCGATGTGGCCTCCATTGTATCTGCTATCGGGCGCATGAAAGATACCAAATGTCCTCGACCCCTACAGTCCGATCCAACCCAAAGGGATCCTAACCAGATGTGCAAATATCACGACACTCATGGTCACAGAACGGAGGATTGTTGACAGCTGAGAGAGGAAGTAGCTCGTCTATTCAACAATGGGCACCTTCACGAGTTCTTGAGCGACCGAGCCAAGAATCATTTCAAGAACAGGGATTTTAAAAAACAGGAAGAACAAGAAGAACCTCAACATGTCATTAACATGATCATCGGAGGAGTTGATATCCCATAGGGGCCGATGTTGAAACGTACCAAAGTATCCATCACTAGGGAGAAACGAACTCGGGACTACATACTGGAAGGAACGTTATCTTTCAATGATTAAGATGCAGAAGGAATCGTGCAACCCTACAATGATGTACTGGTAATATCTATACTTGTAAATAAAATTCAGGTTAAACGTATGTTAATTGATCCAGGTAGTTCGGCCAACATCATTCGATCAAGTGTCGTGGAACAGCTCGGTTTGCAAGACCAAGTCGTGCCAGCAGTTCGAGTTCTAAACGGATTCAACATGGCTTGTGAGACCACTAAAGGCGAAATAACATTACCAGTAAACACCACCGGGACCATCCAGGAGACCAAATTTTATGTGATCGAAGGGGACATGAGATACAACATGAGGGCAGTGCCTTCGACGCTGCACCAGGCATTGAAATTCCCAACACCTGACGGAGTTAAAATAGTCTATGGGGAACAACGGGTTGCAAAAGAAATGTTCGCAGTTGAAGAGGTGACACCGACATCTACAGTTTCAACATCGAAGGGCCCAAACCTGGTGGTAAAAAACGGGACAAAATAGCAATCGCTGATACCATCTTCGGCAGATTCGGACAAACAAAGGGAAGTCGAGGATGATGATTATGGGATTCCCAGATCTTTTATAGCCCCTGATGATTTCGACGCCACTAAATCAACGGTCAAGGAATTGGAACAAGTCATATTGTGAGAAAACTTGCCCGATCGAAAGGTATACCTGGGCACGAGGCTAAGTTTCGAGCTCCGGGTAAAACTCATTCAATTTCATATAATTAGCAAAGACTGTTTCGCTTGGTCCCACCTCGATATGACAGGTATCCCACCAGAGATAACCACTCACGAGGTAAGCCTGAACCCGAAGTTTCATCCGGTTAAACAAAAGAGGAGACCTCAGTCCGAGATCAAGCATGCTTTCATCAAGGATGAGGTATCTAAACTTCTTAAATTAGGGTCTATTCGGGAGTTCAAATACCCGCATTGGTTAGCAAGCGTAGTGGTAGTCCCAAAAAAAGGGAATAAATTAAGAATGTGTGTAGACTATAAAGATTTTGAATAAAGCATGCCCCAAAGACTCTTTTTCTTTTCCCAACATCGACCGTATGACCGATGCCACGTCCGGCCACGAGACCTTCAGTTTTCTCGATGCCTATTCCGGGTACAACCAAATATGAATGGACCTAGGTGATCAGGAAAAAACCTCCTTCATCACTAAGTATGGCACGTACTGTTATAACGTAATGTCGTTTGGATTAAAAAATGTTGGTGCCACATACCGACGCTTAGTAAATCGGATGTTCGCGAAACTAATAGGAAAATCAATGGAGGTTTACATTGATGACATGTTAGTTAAGTCCCTGCCAGCAGAGGACCATTTAAGACATTTGCAGGAAACATTCAGTATACTGAAGTAGTACAACATGAAGCTGAACCCAGAAAATTGTGCGTTTGGAGTAGGGTGGGGTAAGTTCCTCGGATTTATGGTATCCAATCAGGGAATCGAGATCAACCCTGATAAGATCAAAGCCATCAAAGATATCACGATCATGGAAAACATAGAAGCCGTACAAAGGTTAACCGGGCGAATAGCCACCCTAAGGCGATTTATCTCGAGGTCATCCGACAAAAGTCACCAATTCTTCGCACTGTTGAAGAAGAAGATCGACTTTTCGTGGACCCCAGAATGCCAGCAAGCTTTGGAGGAACTCAAAAGGGACTTGTCGAGCCCACCCCTTATTCACACACCGAAGGCAGATGAACAACTGTACTTGTACTTGGCGGTCTCAGAAATAGCGGTAAGTGGAGTCCTAGTTCGGGAAGAGCAAGGTATGCAATTTCCAATTAAATATGTTAGTAGAACCTTAGGTGAGGCCGAAACTAAGTACCTTTACCTAGAAAAACTGGTGCTCGCTTTGTTAAGCGCCTCTAGGAAGCTAAAACCGTACTTCCAATGTCATCCCATATGTGTCGTAACTACTCATCCATTGAGGAACGTTATGCATAAGCCCGAACTCTCGGGCCAACTAGCCAAATGGGCCATAGAAATAAGTGGGTAAGATATTGAGTATCGACCTCGGACCGCGATTAAGTCTCAAATTTTGGCAGACTTTGTGGCCGACTTTATACCGGCCCTAGTACTCGAGGTTGAAAGAGAGTTGTTGATTAACTCAGGAACTTCCTCAGGAATCTGGACCCTCTGCACGGACAGCGCCTCAAACGCAAAAGGGTCCGGACTTGTCATCTTATTAAAGCCACCAACAGGTAATATAATTAGACAATCTATTAAGACTGTGAAATTGACTAACAACGAGGCCGAATATGAGGGAAATTGACTAACAACGAGGTCGAATATGAGGCCATGATTGCAGGCCTTGAACTAGCCAAGAGCTTGGGGGCGGAAGTGATCGAAGCCAATGCGACGCCCTCCTTGTGATAAACCAAGTCAATGAAACATTCAAGGTCATAAAGGAACGATACAAATATGCTTGAACAAATTATAGGTGACGTTACATTAGTTCAAAGAATGGACTTTGCAACACGTACCTCGGGATCATAACAGCGAAGCCGATGCCCTCGCTAACTTGGAGTCATCGATCAAAGACAACGAGTTCAACTCAGGAGAAGTAGTACAACTTATGAGATCAGTGGTGGAAGAAGGTCACGCCGAGATCAACTTCACGAGCCTAACTTGGGACTAGAGGAATAAGTATGTAGAATATCTCAGATTCGGTAAACTGCCATCGGATCCAAAAGAGTCGAGGGCCCTACATACAAAGGCCGCCCGATTTAACCTGTCCAAAGATGGAACCTTGTTTAGAAGAACATTTCATGGCCCACTCGCAATATGTCTAGGGACGGGCATTACTGAGTATATTTTGAGGGAAATCCACGAAGGTACCTGTGGAAATCATTTGGGCGACGAATAGCTAGTTCGAAAAATAATCAGAGCCGGTTATCATAGGATTGACATGGAAAAAGACGCAAAGGAGTTCATTCGAAAATGTGATGAATGCCAAAGACACGCTCCGATGATCCATCGACCCGAGGAGCTGCTCCACTTGGTTTTATCACCATGGACGTTTCATGAAGTAGGAATGGACATCGTTGGCCCCCTTCTGTGGGCACCAGGTAAGGATCAATTTATATTGTTTTTGACTGATTATTTTTCTAAGTGGGTGGAAGCCCAGGCATATGAGAAGGTCAGGAAAAAGGAGGTCATCGACTTCATTTGGGACCACATCATATGTCGGTTCGGAATGCCATCCGAAATCGTATATAACAACGGGAAACAATTTATCGACAGCAAAGTGACCAAATTTCTTGAGGATCATAAGATCAAACGAATCCTGTCAACACCTTATCACCTTAGTGGGAACGGACAAGCCGAACCGACCAACAAACTCCAAACCTCAAAAAGGGGTTAACCTACGCCAAAGGAAGGTGGAAGGAAATCCTACCCGAAGTCCTATAGGCATACCATACGACCTCAAAGTCCAGTACCGGGGCCACCCCCGTTCTCACTAGTTTACGGTTCCGAAGCTCTAATACCGATCGATGTCGGAGAGCCAAGTATCAGATTTCGATATGCAACAAAGGAATAAAATGAAAAGCCAATGAATACGAGCTTGGAACTGTAGGATGAAAGGTGCGAAACCGCCTTTGTTTGATTGGCTGCCCAAAACCAAGGGATCGAGAGATATTACAATATAAGGGCCAACCTTCAATACTTCAATGTCGGGGACTTAGTGCTAAGAAGGGTCACAGTGAACACCCAAAACCCGAGCAAACGAAAGTTGGGACCGAACTGGGAAGGACCGTATCATATCGTCGAAATCACCGAAAAAGGATCCTACAAGCTCGGAACGATGAATGGTGAACAACTACCGAGCAATTGGAATATAACTCACCTAAAACGATATTACTGCTAAGTTACGACCCAATTCATTTTCTTTTATTTATATTTCGAACTAACGCTTGCAGGTGACCAACAAGGAGTAGTACAAAGTTTTAGGTTTGAAAGCACGCGTTGAATTCTTTTTCCCTTGAACCGGTTTTGTCCCAACTGGGTTTTTCGGCAAGGTTTATAACAAGGCAACAGTGGATCGTGCTAAATTAGAATAAAAGACCGATCATGAAACATCGTCGAAGATCACATTAATAGTATTCAAAGCTTCTCTCTATGATCAACTTCGAATATTGGGGGCATTACCCTCAGATATCGACTTTAGCAAGGAAATTACTTTGTGGTGAAAGGGTCTCGATAGGTAGGATTTATTGTAAGGGCTAACGGTCAAACAAATCATGCCCTCATAGATTGCTCGATCCCTAGCATAAAACATGTACGCGTGTATGACTGTTTTACACAAGAATAAAGAGAAGTTTTTACCTTGCAATCATCTTGTCTTTTAAAAATTTCTTATTTACATTTCTTAAGGATTCCCTGCTTTCAATCCCCTAAAGGTAATGAGCCTAAGGGCCGCTTTAACCTGAGATCGAACAATCACTCCCTTACTCGGGGACTGCCATCCGAAAACAAACTCGAATGGTCCAAGCTATTAGACCTCGGGGGCATAAGACTGATTAGGCAACCCCCAAATTTTAAAGGCCACGGCCATCCCCACTCAGGGACTGTTATCTTAGGCAAGCCCGGATAACTCGAGAAAGCAAGCCCACTCAGCGACACTGGAATTAAAAGGCTACGACCATATTAACACGGCTCAAAGACGTCCGAGACCCGTAACAAAAATTAGGCATTCGAAAAGTAATTTTTTATAACTGGTTCTAAAGGCTACCCTCGGCGAACTATAATCTCAGCTACTTATTTTGGGAGGAAGTTTTCGGTAACACCGGACCCCCAAAATGCCTTAAAACAGAATAATGTAAAGGCAAGGTTTGTTTGAATCTTCGAACATAACCTAATTATTTCGTGCTAAGGCATCTTCTATCTTTGTGAATATAATAATAAAGCAAAGGGAAAAGTTCGAAAGCCACGAAAGGGAAAGAAATCCTTATATATTTATACAAAATTCTTTTTACAAGGGCCAAAGAACCTGATGAAAATTTTTACAAAGACCGAACGGCCGCAACAAAAATACAAATGTAAATAAGCCTAAGTGGCCTAGTCTCCATCGGGGGCCGTGTCATCACCTTCGGGTCTCCGCTATCTTCGAGCTCGCCCGAATCTTCAGACCCCTCGGAATATTTCTCCTCGGGGTAAGCCAGCTTCCTTGCCTGGGCTTTGGATACTTTGGCTTTCTCGATCTCAGCCAGCAGGTCAAAACCCTGAGCTCGAACTCCCTCGAGGGCCTCCCTTCGGGATTGCCACTTCATATGCTCTATTCAAGTTTCTCACTTGGTCCTGAGCCACCTCGGCATCGGCCT
Organism: Nicotiana obtusifolia; assembly: GCA_002018475.1. NCBI lineage: Eukaryota > Viridiplantae > Streptophyta > Magnoliopsida > Solanales > Solanaceae > Nicotiana > Nicotiana obtusifolia. The sequence continues at coordinate 74,826 of MCJB01007613.1, read as the reverse complement.
TATGCTGGTCCACCCGCTCATCAGCCTCGGCCTTAACCACAATAATCTCTTACTTGACCACCTCAAATTCCTTGGCTAGATTTTCTTGGCTGGGGACCGCGAGCTCAGTTGAGACTGGAGCTCCTCGATCTTTTTGGTCTGTACCAAGGCCTTTTTCTTTTGCAGCCCAGAGCTGGACCTCAGTCGAAGCCAGTTGTTCTCGGGCATTTTCCTTTTCCGAGGCCAGGCGGTCAATATTTTTCTTCCATTCTTCGGCCTTAGCTTTCACCTTGTCCACTTCTGCCTAGAGCTACTCGATCTGGTTATGTCTCTTTGAACCTGCGGGTTCGGGTCGTTAGACACTGTGTCTGAATCATCATCACTAAATTCAAATATTCGTCTTACTTATTCGACCAAGTTGGCATGCTCCTTCCGAACTGCTTCTAACTCGGCCTGGAACTTCTCACTAAGGAGCTTGTAAGCATCCCCTCTTCTCAGTAAGCTCCCGAATCTCGACCTTGTGTTGGTTTAACTCTTCTTGATACCAGAAAAAAGTTTCGTGGTGAAGCACCGAGGCCTGCAAACACAGAGAAGAATGCTATGATTGTTCACGATTTAATCTAAGTACATAACAAAAAGGCTTTCGAAGTTACCCAATTCAATACCTGTTGAGCCTCGTTTAAAAGACAAGGGGCCTCCACCTCGTCCATTTTGGCCCGATCCTCTTCGACCACCAAGCATTGGAGATAGCTAGCAACCCCTACGGGGGTGGAGAGAACCCAGGCATCCTCCGGTATGGATATGATGATTGACCGCTTTCAGTCAGGATCTGCGCTCGAGGCTAGGAACCAGTCTACCAATCTCGGACTCGAAGAAGATCCGCTGACTCCCGAAGACGGCATCTTCCTTGGCACCGATAAATTACCTAACCCGGTGACATCCTCTGAGGTGGTAGAATCCATACCATCAAAGAAGTATTTGAAGTAATTTGTCACCCCTTAAGGCCCCTTGTTTGGGCGCCCTTTTAGTATCTGGGCTTCGTTTATCATCGAGTCGATGAATGATGATGACCTAGAAGGATCTATCACCCCAAGGACGTCCTTGGGTATATTATCGTCTGCCGAGAAGCACTAGCCACGGTCTCTCTGTCGACCTCCTTAGCTCAGGGCAAAACGGGCTCGACCCTCTCAAATTCGGAGACCTCGGCCACTGCCTCTCCATCGGCCTCCCTGGTTTAAGGTAGCTCGGTACCGCTCCTTACGTGGGTCATCAACTCAGAGTCTTCTTCTTCTTCTTCGGGCTCATCCCTCAACTGATAGAGCGAGTCCGATGGGAGTTCTCCGGCGCTGGTATTTTCTTTAGATTTTCGCACCAGTCGCCTCCTTGATTTCTTCTTCTCTGGGCCCGAAGAGCTCGGAACCTTTCTTCTTTTCTTCTTTTTATCTTGCTTCGGAGTAGGGGGCTCAGTGAATGTGTCGTCATCACCAGACGGAGGCCTCATCTCAACATCTTTTGATAAACCTGCAAAGGGAAAGTGAAACATGTTAGAAATCGACGGCATAAAAATAAGATCGAATGTAACTTAGAACAGGCGTCCCACCAGCCCTCCGAAAGTTCGCTCCAGCGTGCTCAGAGTAGGGTTTTTGCGACACAATGCCCTCGACCTACTCCTTGAGTCGAGGTACTGCATCCGGCATTCGAGCAATAGCTGCATCACAGGGAGTCGATGAGAATAAGGGCAAAAGAAAAATAATGAACAGAACATTAAAGACAAAGTTATACTTACACTTCATGTTCCATTTCTCGGGAAATGGCATGTCCTCAGTCGGGATTAAGTCCAAGGTCTTCACTCGAACGAATCATCCCATCCAACCTTGGTCCTGTTCCTCGTCGATGCTCGAGAATGGGGCCTTACTAGCCCGACAGGCAAGTTTTATCGACCCCCCTTGATAGAGTCAGGGACTATAAAGGCGCATAAGATAATCGATGGTAAAGGGACATCCCTCGAGTTTGCTCACGAAAAAGAGAAGAAAAATTACAATCCCCCAAAACGAACGATGAATCTGCCTGAGAGTCACCTTGTACTTTTGCAAAAGGCTATAATAACTGGATCTCAAGGACCCAGTGTGAAAGGGTAAGTGTAAACACTTAAAAAAACCCTCCACGTGGGTGGTGATCGATTCCTCGGGGGTAGGGACCACTAAGAGCTTATCAATCCAGTTGCAGCCATCCTTGACTTTCTCGAGGACACTGTCGAAGATCTAACATATGTATCTCAAGACTAGCTCGCATTGACCCAGTACCGAGAAAGTTTTCTCAACCTTGAAATCGGCTCCGATTAGGCACCCCACAGGGATGAACACATTTAGAGGGGGTTCTGGTGTCGGCTCATCAGTGGCAACAAACGAAACGTTTTCAGTCGTTCTCGAGGAAGAAGGGTTTTCTTTTTGAGGAATGGATTTTGAAGTTTTGACATTGCTTCTGAACAGAGGAGAAAAAAAGGTGCTGATAAAAGAGGAGGCATAATTAGCAGATAACTTGAGAGAGCTTTCAGAAAGCCATAAGGGAAGAAGTTTAAAGATGAGAGTGATGAAGTTTTCTTGAAAATACAAGTGCAAATGTTTGAACGTAAAAGTTCTAATGAATGGATGAAAAAGGGTATTTATAGTTTTTTCAAATGGCTGTTTATATCCTGAAGCGGCATACCGTTAATTGACGCACATTTAATATCTTGAAGACTGGACCGACAGGACGTTTCAACTATTCTTATCACTTACGTCATGAATTTGTCGTCATTTATCAGAGTGGGAATCGGAAGTTCGTATAGTGAGAATCCGAGGCTCATATCGTTTTTCGTCATTTACTCTCCGAAAAACAAGGGGACTATCTGTATACGGTAGAAATCGTGCTCGCCTATTGCATCACAGACCGGGGGTGAAACATAATAGGTTGAAGATCGACCGTGGATTCCATCAAACCTAGGCACGAGGTTAGAACATGCGCCGTCAAAGATTGCCGAGTCCGTGACCCTGGAACCGACTCCATCTCCGAATTAGCTCGAGAGAACATCATCGAACCAAAATAACGAAAAGCTAAAATATCCGTAACCGGTCGCGCATCGCGGTAAGAATCTCAGCACGTATCAATAGAACCGCTTACTTAGCAAATCATGAGATTTTTTATCTTATATAGAGTTGTAGCTAAAGTAGGACTCCCCTCCTATATAAAGGAGGTCTAATTATTTGTAACACGCATTCCAAAAGCCTTATAATATTATTTTTTTTCTAAAAGCTAGTGTTCTTCCGTATTTGACATTGTTTGGATCATTTTCAGTTCGAGTGAGGTTTATTTCTCAAGGCTATAATTGTTCAAGTCACACGGTTTGAATTTACTTTATTATTGTTTGCTTTGCTTATAGTTCAATCTATCGCTTTGTGTCAAATTAATCTATGAGTCCTTAAAACCACTTATAAATCCAATTGTTATCCGATTTTGAGAGTAAATAAAACTAAATAAATTATATTGGGTTATCTGTTAAATCGATAAAGAAATTGGACAAACATGTACACGAAAAGATAAACCGTCAGTTGTATAATTTGAATTTGTCTTCAAACATCAATTGATAATTCAATATCAATAAATTAAATCAATAACACTTTTGCGGTTCGAATTATCGGTGTTGTTCGTTTTAACAGCATTATTTTTTTAACAGCATGATTTAGATTTGTGAGGCTACTTTTGAATGGAGTCACAAATAAACACAAACCTGAAGTATTTTAAGCTAGTATTTTAATATTTGCTAGGAATTGCAAATGCTGAAATAATATTTGATGCACAAATGGGTCCTCAGAAAGGAGTTATATTCGTTTTATCTGCTGTTCCATAATATTGTAGCTCTTGACAAATACATTCGATTGTATAAGAAGTAAAATATTCCTACTAAAAGATCCTTCTCAAAAAAAAAAAAAAGATAATGAAAAAGATCGACCGCATAACCATGGTTTTGCTAAAATAACAAATGATATATATACAACGAATGAGGTTGGTTGCAGCAAACTATTTGTCTATTCATCTTGTTCATCTGTTTAGTTTCTTCTTTTTTATAGCTAGATTAGTCTCTTCTTGTATGATTCTCATGAGTTCCTTTCTGTAATGAATTAATTCCGACGACTACTGAAAGCAAATTGGAGGGGAATTGGTCTTTTTGTTCTCTTTCAATTTTCTACGGCGAGTGGCAGTAAAATTATGTCATGCATTAGGTACGGAGTTTAATTATAATATATGAACGGTTAAAAATTATTTATGCAATCAAATCATTTAAAAAGCAATTGTATATAACTCTATTTTATAGCATTGATTGATAATCATTAATTATATGATAAGCAATATTACATTACACTAATAGTGTAAAAGAGATATGCTGTATTATCGGCGCTTATAACTTAATTCCTTACGTAAAATAGATGTGAAAGCATTTTTGATCGGTTGAAGCTACCAAATTTGGGTCCCTTACATCTATAGTGATTGGAGCCTATCAATAACATCATATTAGTTAGTAAATGATCATCGCTATAAGGACTCTTCTTAATTATGGAGGACATGTAAAAATCATAAAAAGGCTGAGGGCCCTATATCATTCACAAAATAATTTTGATAGACCAACTATTAAAATGACATCAACGAATGTGCCTTTTGATTGGGAAAAGATAGAAGAAAAAAACAGAACTGTATAAATACTAATTCACTATACAAAAGTGGAAATAATAATGATGGTAATATTACACGAGTAGAACATAAAATTAACAAGTGTAAGACATAACTTATATTTCACGCATTTCATTTGTAGCTAAGAAGCTAGTAAGTTACAAACAATGTCGTTCTGATTATTTGTAATACGAATGAAATTTAGTGATACAATTGAGAACGAGACTTCAAGTGAAAATATCGATCACATTAGAAATGTTGATGTATATTTACCTTAAACAACACAAAAGAACCTAGTTAATTATGCGAAAAGTGAAAAAAGAAAAAGAAAAAGAAGGAGGAGGAATTAGAGAAGAGGGCGGAAATAGAAGGCAAGGACGGACAATCTTTTCCCTCAAGAAAGAGTTTTTTGGTTTATTAAGTGGAAAGGGAAAACCGTACTTTCTGAAATGAAGAACACACGTGTAAATGAGCCAAACTTTCTTTTCTTTTTTTGCCTTTATTGTTCCCACGTGTAATCTGACCCTATTCACACTCTCCGGTAACCGGTCAGCAACCCCGCGTATGAAACCGCCGACTATTTCGCCGGAGCGGTGGTCCTCTTAATCCTAGCTAACATTTATTGCAAAAAGCTCCCCTCAACGAATCTTCAGTCTCCTCTATGGAGATATAGCAACGTGCATAATGACACTATATGTTATGATTAAGCATTCAATAATGATTGTTATGAAATATATAGTGGTTATCATTTGTTGTCTTTTGAAATTTCGTTGGTGGTAATATAGCACAATGAAAATGAAAGGGGAGGATAGATAAATAACTTTTTAGAATTAGAATGAGTAAGTAGAGTAATAGTTGCAACTCCAATCTCTCGTGTTACTATCTTTCAAACTAACTCTTTTGCTAGCATGTAACATTGGAACATTTCTTAGCCTGCTAACTAATTCTGTAACCATCGTCTAAACAACTAACAATGATCCCTGTTTACCCTTAAAATTGTATGACAATTAAATTTATTTGCGGTTTTAAGAATATGTAATCTTATTTGATACGAAAACGAAATCACACAAGTTAGGCAGTATTGGTCTTGTAGCTTGATTGTCCTTGGGCCAAGAAACATTGCAATCGGGGTCAGAAAAAGAATAATCAGACAGTAATCGCTAAAAAGATCAGTATATTGCTCTTTTCAACGATGAGGAATCTTCCCCTACAAATAATTACACCCCCTATATATAGTAGAGGAATCCTACTTTAGATACAATTCTGTATAAGGTAAAGAATCTTCTGATTTGCTAATTAAGCAGTTCCATTGATTCGTGTCGAGACTCCCGCCGTGATGCATGACCTGTTACGGATATTTCGGCTTTCCGCTATTTTGGTTCGACGATCTTACCTCGAGCATGTTCGGGGTCAGGGTCGGTTCTGAATCACGGGCTCAGCATTCTCGAGGACAGACATTCTAACCTCGCTTTCTGCTTTGATGAAACTCGGGGTCAATCTTCAACCCTTCGTGTTTCGAGCCCGATCTGACGTGCATTAATCGAGCTCGATTTTGACCGTGTACAGATAGTCCCCTCGTTTTTCAGAGAGTAATGACAAAAAACGATATGGGCCTCAGATTCTCACCATACGAGCTCCTGATTCTTGCTCCGACAAGTGACGACAGACTAATGACGTAAGTGATACGGATAGCAGAAATGTCCCATCGGTGCAGCCTTTAAGCCATTAAATGCGTGTCAGTTAACGGTCTGCCGCTTCGGGATGTGAACCGCCGTTTTAAGAAACTATAAATACCCTTCTTATCCATTCTTTGGAAACTTTACATTCAAATGCTCGTATTTTTTAAAGAAACTTCATTACTCTCATCTTCAAAATCTCTTGCCTTCTTGTTTTCTGAAAGCCTTCGTAAGCTATCTACGAATTATATCTCCTTCTTATCAGCATCTTTTTTCTTCCTCTTCCATTCAAAAGTAATGGCAATGACCTCAAAATCCGTTCCCTAAAAAGAAACTCACTCTTCCTCGAAACGGACTGAGAACGTTTCGCCTGTTGTCACCGAGGAATCGATACCGGAACCTCTCCTAAAATTGTTCGTCCCCTTTGGGTGTCCAACCGGAGCTGATTTCAAGATTGAGAAAACTTCCTCAATACCGGGCCATTGTGAACCGGTCTCGAGGTACGTCTGTTCGATCACCGACGGTGTTCTCGATAAGGTCAAAGAGGACTACAACTGGGTCGGCAAGTGCGTGGTGGTTCCCGCGCCCGAGGAGGCAATCACTACCCACGTGGAGGGTCTTTTAAGTGTTTACACTTATCCCTTCACGTCGGGCCCTTTGGACCTGGTCATCATCGCCTTTTGTAATAGGTACCAAGTGACACTAGGCCAAATTCATCCCTCCTTCAGGAGGAAAGTTATCCTCCTCTGCTTTTTTGTAAATAAGATCGAAGGGTATCCTTTCACCATCGATCACCTCGTGCGTCTGTACAGTCCCTGAATCTATCCAAGGGGGCTAATAAAGCTTGCCCGACGGGCCAGTAAGGCCCTGTTCTCAAGCATCGACGAGGATCGGAACTGAGGTTGGTTAGGCCTATTTTTTCGAGTGAAAACATCGGACCTCATCCCGGCCGAGGACATGTCATTCCCTGAAAAATGGAACATGAAGCGTAAGTATACCTTTACCTTTGGGAATTTGTTTATCATTTCCCTTTTGTTCTTCTTCTTATCAATTTTCTATGATGCAACCGTCGCCAGAATGCCAGATGCACTTCCTCGACTCAAGGAATGGGTCGAGGGGATCGTATCGCAAAAACCATATTCCGAGCGCGCATGGCGCGAGCTTTCGAAGGGCCGGTGGGAGGTGCAGTCTCATGGTGAGATTTTCTCATTAAATTACATTCGGCCTAATTTTTACGCCGTTGATTTCAAACATGCTTTGCTTCTCTTTTGCAGGTTTATCAAAAGATGTTGAAATGAGGCCTCCGCCAGTGGACGATGATACTTACGTCGACCCCCCTGTTTTTATGCAAGATAAAGAGAAGAAAAGGAAAAGGACTCCGAGTTCTCCGGGCTTCGAGAAGAAGAGACCAAAGAAAAGATTGGCGCGTAAGCCCAAGGGAAGTGCCAGCGATCGATCATTGTCCCCGGACTTGCTCCATCGATTGAGGACGAGTCCGAGGGGGAGGACGAAGACTGTGACCTAATGGCCATTGTTCCATCCCAGCTCGAAGGGCAAGGAGCCTCCGAACCAGGGGTAGGAGAAGCCGATGTTCATCAAGTCGAGGAACCTGAGGCGTGGGCAGGAGCCGACGCTTCCCTTGATACAAGGAAAATACCGCAGGGAGCACTTGGTTCGATTGAGGTCATCGATTCGCCTTCGTTCATAGAGTCGATGTTTAATGAGTCCAAAGTAGCAAAAGAACGCCCCCTCGAGGAAGCCGATAGATCAAAAGACCCTTTCCGTGATTTTTTCAATGGTGTGGATTCGATGGCCACGGAGAACCCTATTGGTTTCGATGATTTAGAGATACCGAGGAAGGACTCACCCTTAGAAACAAGCGGGACTTTTTTTAGTCTGATTCCCTGCACCGAGCACATATCCAGATCGGAAACGCACTGTTGTTTTTCCCATTGTTGAAGATGCTCGGGTTCTTTCTGCCCCCGTAGGGGTGGCCAGTTACCTTAGGTATTTGGTGACCGAAGAAGATCAAGCGGAAAAGAACGAGGTAGAAGCGCCCTGCCTGTTCAACAAAGCTCAACAGGCGTTGAATCGGGTAATTGGGGATATCCTTATTATGTACTTAGATTTTATCGTAAGCAATCGTAACATTTTCCTTTGTGCTTGCAGACCTCGGTACTTCACCATGAGGCTTTCCTCCGATACCGAGAAGAGCTCAAACGTCATGAGGCCGAGAATCGGGAGCTTATCGAGAAGAAAGACACCCTTAAACTTCTCAATGAACAGCTCGAAGGGGAGGCTAAGAGCCTTCAGTCAAAGCTGGAGGTTGCTCGGAAGGATCATGCCGATTTAGTCGAGCAGGTAAAAGTTTTCAGAGCGAGTGATGACGAATTTGATTCAATGACTGATGGTCAAAATACGCAGGTCCAGCAAAAACTCTATCGGATCGATCAGCTTCGAACTGAGATGGATGTGGTTAAAGTTGAGGCCGATGAGTGGAGGGGGATTATGGATCGTCTGGCCTCTAAAAAAGAGGCAGCTCGGACACAACTAACTTCAGCAGAGACCCAGCTAAGAGCGGCAAAGGAAAAAAGCCGAGACCCAAACAAAAAGGGCCGAAGAGCTTCAAACTCAGGTTGGTTTGGTTGTCTCATATCGAGATAATCTAGCAAAGGAGCTCAAAATGACCAAGTCGGAGGCCGCCGTGATCAAAGACGAAGTTGATGAAATGGTGGCTTAGTACAAGGCTGATGCCGAGGCAGCTCAAGACCTATCAAAAAATTTGGTCGAGCATATGAGGTGGCACTCCCATAGGCAGACTCTCGAGGAAGTCCACGCTCGGGGTTTTGACTTATCTGCGGAGATTGAGGATGCCAAGGTGTCTGAAGCCGAGGCCAGAAATTGGCCTATCCCGAAGAGGATGATTCCGAGGGTTCAGTCGGGTTCGAAGAATGAGAAAACCCTGGAAATCCCGACGACAAGGCGGGACCCGTCGAGATCAAGTTGCTTGTGTTCAATTTTATCCCTTTCTACGCTCAATACTGTGTATCAAGGCCGCTCGGCCTTTGAAAAATTTGTATCGGCTATTCGGTCCTTGTATATACACACATATAAGGCTTGCCTTTCACAGCTTTCAAATTTTTCCTTTGCTTTTTTATTTGTATTCGCAAAGATCGAAATTCCTTAGCATGAAATAGTTAGGTTTTGTTCGAGGGCTCGAACGAGTCTGGCGTCTAACATTATTTCGTTTTGAGGCATCATGGGGAATCGGTGTTGCCGAAAACTTTCTTCCCCAAAGTAGCTTAGTCTTATAATCTGTCGAGTGTAGCCTTTAGAACCGGTTAAGAAATTTCAATGCCTTGTTATTTTTGTTGCGGCCTTCATACGTCTCCGAGCCATTTTTATACGGCCACAGCCTTTATAGTTCGGGCAATGCTAAATAAGCTTTGTGCCTTTGTGCCTTCGGGTTTCGTTAACCTGGAATGGCCTTAGCCTTTTAATTCGGGTGCTGCCAAATAAGCTTCGGTAACCTCGGATTTCGTTAACTTGGAATGGCCTTAGCCTTTTAATTCGGGCATTGCCAAATAAGCTTCGTGCCCTCGGATTTTGTTAACCTGGAATGGCCTTAGCCTTTTAATTAGGGCGTTGCCAATTATGCTTCGTGCCCTCGTGATCTAATAACTTGAATCGTCTGAGTTTGTTTTTTCAGACGGCAGTCCCTAAGTGAGAGAATGATTCGAACTCAGGTTAAGGCAGCCCTTGGGCTTGTTATCTTTAAGGGATCGTAAGTAGGGAATTCCTTAAGAAAATTAAAGGAAAAGTTTTAAAAGACACGAAGTCTGCAAAGAAGAGACTTCTCTTTATTCTTGTGCATAATAGTAATGTATGTGTACAAGTTCTGTGTCAGGGTTCGAGCAGTCTATGTGAGCACGATTCATTTGACCGTTTGGCCCTTACATTGAACCTTATTGATCTTCAACCCTTCAATCATGAAGTCTTTTTCCATGCTAAAATGGCCCCCTAGTATTCGGGGTTGATCGAAGACAGGTCTTGAATATTGTTGTCACCGATTCGTTACCTGCTTTCGAATATAAGTTAGCACAATTTACTTGTTGCCTCATTAAAAACCTTTCTGTAAAACCCATTCGGGACAAAACCGGTCCAAGGGAAAAAGAGTGCCACACGTGCTTTTAGAACCAACATCTCGTATGGTCCCTTGTTTGCTACCTGCAAGCGTTAGTTTATAATGTAAATGAAAAATAAATAACGAGGCCGTACTTCAGCAGTAATACCGCTTTAAGTGAGTTATATTCCAGTTGTTCTGTAGTTGTTTACCGTTCATTATTCCAAGCTTGTAGGATCCCTTTCCGGTGATTTCGGTGATATGATAAGGTCCTTCCCAGTTTTGTCCCAGTTTTCCCTCGTTCGGAGTGTGTTTGGCGTAACCTTTCTTAATACTAAGTCCCCGAAGTTGAAGTATCGAAGGTTGGCCCTTTTGTTGTAATACCTCTCGATCCGTTGCTTTTGGGCAGCCAACCGAACAAGGGTGGCTTCGTGCCTTTCATCTAACAACTCTAGGTTTGTATTCATGGCTTCGTGGTTCGATTCCTCTGTTGCATATCGGAATCTGATACTTGGCTCCCCGACCTCGACCGATATTAAAGCTTCAGCGCCATAAACCAGAGAGAACGGGGTGGCTCCGGTGTTGGACATCGCAGCCGTATGGTATGCCCATAGGACTTCGGGTAACATTTTCTTCCATCTCCCTTTGGCATCGGTTAACCTCTTTTTGAGGTTTTGGAGTATGGTTTTGTTGGTATATTCAGCTTGCCCATTCCCACTAGGGTGGTAGGTTGTCGACAGGATCCTTTTGATCTTGTGATCTTCGAGGAATTTAGTTACTTTGCTACTGATGAATTTCTTCCTGTTATGACGTACGATCTTGGCTGGCATTCCAAATCGGCATATGATGTGATCCCAAATGAAATCGATGACCTCTTATTACCTGACCTTCTCATATACCTGAGCTTTCACCTATTTAGAAAAATAATCAGTTATAAATAGTATAAATTGATCTTTACCTGGTGCCCATAGAAGAGGGCCAACAATGTCCATTCCCCACTTCATGAATGGCTATGGTGATAAAACTGAGTGGAGCATCTCCCCTGGTCGATGGATAATTGGGGCATGTCTTTGGCATTCATCACATTTTCGAACGAACTCCTTTGTGTCTTTTTCCATGTCGATCCAATAATAACCGGCTCTAATTATTTTTTGAACCAATGACTCGTCGCCTGAATGATTTTCGCAGGTACCCTCGTGCATTTCCCTCAAAACGTACTCAGTATCGCCCGGTCCCAGACATATCGCGAGTGGGCCATCAAATGTTTTTTCTGAACAAGATTCTGTCTTTGGACAGGCTAAATCGGGCTGCCTTTGCACGCAGCGCCCTCGACTCTTTTGGATCCGAGGGCAGTTTACCGGATCTGAGACATTCTACCTACTTGTTCCTCTAATCCAAAGTTAGGCTCGGAGAGTTAATCTTGGCGAGGCCTTCTTCCACTACTGACCTCATAAGTTGTACGACTTTTCCCGAGTTGAATTCATCGTCTTTGTCCGACGATCCCAAGTTAGCGAGGGTGTCGGCCTCGTTGTTTTGATCCCGAGGTACATGTTGTAAAGTCCATTCTTTGAACCGATGTAATGTCACTTGCAATTTATCTAAGTGCCTTTGCATTTTCCTCTCTGACGTCGAATGTTCCATTGGCTTGGATTACCACCAGAAGAGAGTCGCACTGGGCTTCGATCACTTCCGCCCCCAAGATCTTGGATATTTCAAGCCCTGCAATCATGGCTTCATATTCGGCCTCGTTGTTAGTCAATTTCACAATCTTAATAGATTGTCTAATTATATTACTTGCTGGTGGCTTCAATATGATGCCAAGTCCGGACCCTTTTGCGTTCGAGGCACCATGTATGAAGAGGGTTCAGATTCCCGAGGAAGTTCCTGAGTCAATCGACAACTCTCTTTCAACCTCGGGTATTAGGGTCGTTGTGAAATCGGCCACGAAGTCTGCCAAAATTTGAGACTTAATGGCGGTCCGAGGTCGATACTCAATGTCGTACCCATTTATTTCTATGGTCCATTTCAATTGGCCCGAGAGCTCGGGCTTATGCATAACACTCCTTAATGGCTAAGTCGTTACGACACATATGGGATGATATTGGAAGTAAGATTTCAGCTTCCTAGAGGCACTTAACAAAGCGAGCGCCAATATTTCTAGCTAGTTTCGGCTTCGCCTAAGGTTCTACTAACATAGTAAATTGGAAATTGCGTACCTTGTTCTTCCCGAACTAGGACTCCACTTACCGCTATCTCTGAGACCACCAAGTATAGGTACAGTTATTTGTCCGCCTTTGGTGTGTGAAGCAATGGCGGGCTCGATAAATACCTTTTGAGTTCCTCCAAGGCTTGCTGGCATTCCGGGGTCCACGAAAAATTGTTCTTCTTCTTCAACAGTGCGAAGAATCGATAGCTTTTGTCGAACGACCTCGAAATAAATCTCCCTAGAGAGGCTATTCGCCCGGTCAACCTTTGATCCACGATCGTGAAATCTTCGATGGCATTGATCTTATCAGGATTGATCTCGATTCCCCGATTCGATACCATGAATCCGAGGAACTTACCCAACCCAACTCCAAACACGTATTTTTCCAGGTTAAGCTTCATGTTGTACTACTTTAGTATACTAAATGTTTCCTGCAAATGTCTTAAGTGGTCCTCTGCTCGTAGGGACTTAACTAGCATGTCGTCAATGTAAACCTCCATTGACTTCCCTATTTGTTTCTCGAACATTCGGTTTACTAGGCGTTGGTATGTGGCACCAACATTTTTTAATCCAAACGGCATTACGTTATAACAGTATGTGCCATATTTAGTGATGAAGGAAATTTTTTCCTGATCACTCGGGTCCATCCGTATTTGATTGTACCCGGAATAGGCGTCGAGAAAACTAAGGGTCTCGTGGCCGGCCGTAGCATCGATCATGCGGTCGATGTTGGGCCTTTCGATGTTGGAACTGTAGATGTCAGCATCACCTCTTCAATCGCGAACATTTCTTTTGCGGCCGATTGTTCCCCGTAGACCATTCTAACCCCGTCAGGTGTCAGAAATTTCAATTCTTGGTGCAGCGTCGAGGGCACCGCCCTCATGTTGTGGATCCATGGGCTTCCGAACAAGGCGTTGTACCTCATGTCTCCTTTGATTACATAAAATTTAGCCTCTTGTATGGTCCCGGCGGTATTTATCGGTAATGTTATTTCACCTTTAGTGGTTTCACATGCCATGTTGAATCCGTTTAGAACTCGGATTGTAGGAATGATTTGGTCTAGTAGACCGAGTTGCTCCACGACCCTTGATCGAATGATGTTGGCCGAGCTACCTGGATCGATTAACACACATTTAACTCGAATTTTATGTACGAGCATAGATATTACCAGTGCGTCATTATGGGGTTGTATAATCTCTTCCGCGTCCTCGTCGTGAAAGATAAAGTTCCTTTCGTTGTGTAATCCGAGTTCGTTTCTCCCTAGTGAAGATAGTTTGGTGCGTATCAACACTGCCCCCTAAGGGGTATCAACTCCAATGATGATCATGTTGATGACGTGTTGAGGTTCTTCTTGCCCTGTATGTTTGTCAGAATTCCTATTCCTGAAATGATTCTTGGCTCGGTCGCTGAAGAATTTTCGAAGATGTCCATTATTAAATAACCGGACTACTTCCTCTCTCAGTTGCCGACAATCTTCCGTTATATGATCGTAAGTGCCATGATATTTGCACATTTGGTTAGGATCCCTTTGGGTCGTATCGGATTGTAGAGGCCGAGGCCATTTGGTATCTTTGATGCGATCGATAGCCGATACAATAGTGGTAGCATCGACATTAAAGTTGTACTCCAATAGCCTTGGTGCTTCTTTATGCCCGATGGGCCTTTCGAAGCTGCTTTTGGTCATGAGTCCCCGACTGCTCTAGCCTTGGTCATTTCTCCTTTCATTTCTTAGGGGGTTCCACCCGGATCCACTGATTCTTCTGTCCCTATGATATGACTGATATCGATTCTTGTTCGATCTTGGTTCGCGATCAATATCCCTTTTGACTCTGTCAAGAGCTCTCACGGGATAGACGGAGGGCCCCGAGCTGATCATCTTCGACTCTGATTTTCGACTGATACCGGTTATGTATGTCAGCCCATGTAAGATCCGGGTATTCTATTAAGTTCTACTTTAGTTGTTGTGAAGCCACCGAGCTTCGAATATTGAGTCCCTGAGTGAAAGCTTGAACAGCCTAATCATCAGCGACCGGCGGCAGATCCATTCATTCCATTTGAAACCGGGACACGAACTCTCTGAGCATCTTGTTATCCTTTTGTTTGACTTTAAAAAGGTTCGATTTTCTAGTTTCGGCCTTGATGGCACCTGCGTGTGCCTTTACAAAAGAATCTGCAAGCATAGCAAATGAGTCAATAGAATTAGGAGGTAAGTTGTGATACCATATCATAGCTCCCTTTGACAGGGTCTCCCCAAATTTTTTCAACAGAACAGACTCGATTTCATCGTCCTCCAGGTCGTTCCCTTTGATAGCACATGTATACGAGGTTACATGTTCGTTCGGGTCGGTCATTCCGTTATACTTAGGTATTTCTGGCATACGAAATTTATTGGGGATCGGCTTCGGAGCCGCGCTTGGTGGAAAAGGTTTTTGTACGAACTTCCTGGAATCCAGGCCTTTTAACACCGGGGTGCCCTTGGGATTTGGTCTACCTTGTAAATGTAGGTTTTTACCTTTTTGTCGTTTTCCTCGATCTTTTTCTCCCCTGATTCTATCCATTTTGTCAGCTCCTCCAGCATCTTTATAATTTCAGGGTTCGCTCCTGATTCATATTCATTCGACCTTCCTACGACTGATTCATCCCTGCGGGTAATTTCCCGGGAAGGACCGGGCTCAACCCTGTTCGATACATGGCTTCGATTTTGTAACTGAGCTATCGCCGTCTGTTGAGCCTGCAACATTTTGAAGATTATTCGTAGGCCGATCCTATCCCCTTCAATGTTTTGAGGGTTTCGAGTTACCGATCGGACTCCTCTACGAACGCTATTTGCGGGGTTGGTAGGCGAATCTGTATCAGCAGCCATGTGTGAAATAGCGTCAATCGGGTCTGCAATCGGGATCTCGTTACCGGACGCTATGTTGTTATTTTCACCTTGGTGACCAGACTCTTTGTCAACGTGCAGAGATGCCGATTGAGAGTTTGACATTTCTGTATTATAGCCTGGAATCAAAGACACTTCAAAGAGCAAGTGTGAAGCAGTGTGTGCGTGTTATAGGGATTTGTATCGAATAACCACTATTATCCTTAGCCCCACGGTGGGTGCTAACTGTTTACCCTCAAAATCGGATAACAATTAAATTTATTTGCGGTTTTAAGGATATGTGACTAATTTGATACGAAAATGAGAAACCAAATTGAAATTAAAATTAATGATAAAAAATAAATGCAAACCACACAAGTTGGGCAATGTTGGCCTTGTAGGTTGATTTCCCTTGGGCCAAGACACGTTGCAATCGGGGTCAGAAAAAGAATAATCAGACAGTAGTCGCTAAAGAGATCAGTATATTACTCTTTTCAATGACCCCCCCCCCTCCATTTATATAGTAGAGGAATCTTACTTTAGATACAATTCTGTATAAGGTAAAGAATCTCGTGATTTGCTAATTAAGCGGTTCCATTGATTCGTGCCGAGACTCCCTCCGAGATGTGCGACCTGTTACGGATATTTTAGCCTTCCGTTATTTTGGTTCGACTATCTTACCTCGAGCATGTTCGGGGTCAGGGTCGTTATGAATCACGGGTTCAGCATTCTCGAGCACAGACATTCTAACCTTGCGTTCTGCTTTGATGAAACTCCAGATCAATTTTCAATCCTTTACATTCCGAGCCTGATCTGCCGTGTATTAATCGAGCCCGATTTCGACCTTGTACAGATCCCTCAAAAATCTCTCTGATGATGTGAAAATCTAAATAGGGTGTTTTACCTTTTGCTTAAAAATATACAGTACGTATGGTAGAGAATATTTTAAAGCAGTCATTATAATCGCTCAAATGCATTTACACGACACAGCATGTTTGAATTACAATAGTCAAATAAATAAGCTTACCTAGTATGTCATTGTAAAAAAAATTATTTATACAGTTGAATTGTTTAAGAAAAATTACATGTAACTCTAACTTGAAGTGTTAATTGGTTTGTAACTTAAAAAATACTATTCCATCTGTTTCAATTTACATGACACACTTTCTTTATTAATCCGTTTCAAAAAGAATGACATATTTCTATGATGAGAAATATTTTAACTCTAAACTCTTTATTTTATCAATTTTACCCTTAATGAGAAGCTTTTATAATCACACAAATATCATAACCCCACAAAGCTTTTAACCTTAAGCTTTTAAAATTATAAGTTTTAAATATCTTTTTTATTTTCTTAATTATCGTGTTGAATCAAACTAGCTTATCTAAATTTAAACGGATGGAGTATAATATATTAAAGTTTATTACATTGTTAATACATGTGACTTAAAATTATTAAAAAGAACTTAGGTCAAAACCAACAATTATTTTCCATTTGAACAGGGTCGTACTCCACCGGCATTTACCGGTCAACCTCAAACTCCTAGGTGAAAGAAAACCAATTTTTCCCCTATAGGAGTGGGACCAACCTGTTGAGCAAATAAATAAAGTACCCACAACGCAGAAAAAAGTCTCTTCACACTTGAAAAATCCTATACCCAAACAAACATAAAGCCTATACAAAAGTGAAGTCTATATCTATATCTCTCTCTGCCTTTTAATTTGTTGTTTGCAATAAGACTAGAGGAACAAAAGAAGAAGAATCTATGCTTTTGATCAAGTCCATGGCGGACAAGGAAAACAAGCTAAAAACAGACACCTCATCACTAGAAATTTCCACATTTTCCGATCAGATTCCGGCGAGTAGTTATTCTTTATTTGATATGCCAACATGTGAAACAGAAAAGGGTTCTTCTTTAAGCTTAATGTTTTCTTCTCATCCAATTACTACTCCTTCTATATTCGATTTGCTTCAACCTCCACCACCACCGGTACCTTTATTGGTTCCATCACAACTTGAAATAGTCAATAGGCTTCCGTCGTCTGAGATTGTAAATACTCCTAATTCGTCGTCCATCTCTTCATCATCAATTGAAGCTGCTGCCAATGATGATCAACTACAGGCCACCACTCAAACAGTAGATGATGATGAGAAAGATCAACACAAGAATAAGAAACAGTAAGCCTTAATTTTATTTTATGGATAAAGACGTCAAGTCCTCTTTTTAAATATAAATGTTCTTCTATACATTAACTAGTAAATGTTGACTAACAAAATCCAGGAAGATAGATCTTGATTTAATGGGGGTTTTTTCTATGCATGATTTGATTACGCTAATATAATTGACTGTTCTTTGATGAACTTTTTCCCCTTGTAGTTATATATTTCGTCTTCTTTTCATTGGAAAAAAAAATGATGGGTTTTTGGTGGCTTAGGTTAAAACCCAAGAAGAAGAACCAAAAGAGGCAAAGAGAGCCGAGATTTGCGTTCATGACAAAGAGCGAAGTTGATCATTTGGATGATGGTTTTAGATGGAGAAAGTACGGCCAAAAAGCAGTAAAAAACAGCCCCTTTCCCAGGTACTGTGTATATTCACTCCTACACGCAAACACACACACAACTACATACATACATACATAATACTAACGAAAAATAAATGCTCTTGTCGTTTATTTCTTTTATAATCATACTGGATTAATATATATTAGTACTGTTCTTGGCTTTTACAATTGGCTTGCTAAAAAATTGTTTGATGTGAAGGAGCTACTATCGTTGCACCACCGCAACATGTGGTGTGAAGAAGAGAGTGGAAAGGTCATCCGAAGATACTTCAATAGTTGTTACCACTTATGAAGGTATTCACACTCATCCATGCCCCATTACGCCTCGCACCAGCATCGGCACTCTGCCGGAAACCACCGCCTACGGTGGCTCAATAGGTGGTGGTGGTAGTTCCTCTTTATTTATCTCACAATTCCATTATCAAGCATTACAACAACAACAACCGACCTATTTTCAGACACCAACATTACCGATAAACTTTATTAGTACTAGTGATTCCTCCTTATATTCATCCCAAGAGAGAAGGTTCTCGCCTTCTACTTCTTCTTCTTCCTCTTTGGCTAGAGATCATGGGCTTCTGCAGGACATGGTGCCCTCCCAAATGAGGAGAGATCCAAAAGAAGAGTAGGAAACTAAAAATGGGCTTTATTTTTTCTTTATCGTTTGGTATATGTTATTTTCTCAACTGATCATGGCTAATGATGAGGGTAAGCGGGTTATCTTTAGATATGAACCCCCTCCACAATTAATTAGACAACTTTAATTTCCTGATTATTGCTATTGTACAAGGACTAGCTTTTAGCTTTTAATTAATTAACCATAGCAACTTCTTTTCATTTATGCATGGGGTTAGTTGTCTCAATATGTAGCAGGATTCTTTCTACTTAATTTCTTGTTTTTGAAGATTCTGGCTCTTAATCTTTGAATGTCCTTAATTTCCCTTTCTACTTTCGCTTACTGAATTGCATGCATGTGCATTATATTTGTTGTTGACATCAGCGGAATATATTGTCCAGATGTTTAGAGCATTCTCATCGAGCACTCTGTCAATGAAATCTCAAAGCTAGTTCGATGGGAATATATAAGCAAGGTAAGAACCCCCAAAATCAACAATGCCACATTTGTATATCAGATTTTCCCTCTTTTCTTCTTGGATGAAATTCGTCGCTATATCCACAATTTCCTCTTTCCCAACTTTTACCTCTCTATGGGAAAAAATAAGAGACTTTCAAACCACAAAATTTTTCTCCATTTCTTGTATATCACGCCAATCAAATTTTACGACGCTGATTATTTATTTATATATATATATATATATTATAGTTGTTGTTCTCTTATATATCCAATGGTATCAATTTCTAACTTCCACTAAGGTAGGCACCGAGATGGAGTATTATATATATGGCCTTAATTAATGTTCCTACGTATAGTCTTAATTAGCTTGGTTGCAACTAATAACATTTGAGCTAGCTAGCTAGTACTCCAAATGACAGTATATTGACATCATGCTTCATCACTTCTTTATTATCTAGTCTAGCCTTCTATAGAGAGGTGACGGTGGCAGCTTGATGGCTCATATAGTTCCATTTAAAGCTGAATCCCAAGGAGCTTTTCATCACTAGATGATGAATGAAAAGTAGGGGCTGTGTGTGTATATATATGTATATATATATATATATATATATATATATATATATATATATGAGAGTAATATATAGGAGCATGGTGTCAGATTTTGTTGAAGATCTTATTAAAGCATATAGTTGTATAGAATAAATAGGGTTATGTACTTACTACTGGAGTTGGACAGCCATGTCCATATGACAGTCTTTTTGCTTGAAATGTCCACTTCAATTCAATACTATATGCTACTTCAGGCCAGGCATCATTTCTTCCCTACACTATTGAGATACCAACTTTGATACTCACTTAATCTCCTCCACCTTCTACCTTCCTCTTCCCCATCCTTCCTTCTATATATAGATATATATATATATATATATATATACAGAGGTATGTAATTTCAAAATTAAATTCATTTCTATCATTTTAAGTTGCATGTTTCATTTTGATTAATCAAACCTTTTTGTCTGAATCCAAATGAAAAGCAAAAGCGCGCCAATCTTATTCCTCTATTTTTGGTTTTAGATATAAACATTCCAATTAACCAAAAGTTTGAAATAGCTTTACTGTTGTTATAATTGTGCTGGATTCGTCTTGTTGAGGCAATTTCTCCAGTAATTTCACCGTTTTAATTTGTATGAACCTATTTTTTTCTTATTAAGTTTCAAAAAGAATAAATCTTTTCCTAATAAAGAAATTCTTTATTTTAAAATTTTAATATTACCTTTAATGAGAAAGTTTTTACCGTCACACAAATCGTATGCTATGATTTACACCATAAATTTCAAAAGATTTTATAACCACACAAATATTATGGGGTGTTTACAACCATAAATTTTAAAAATCTTCTTTTTTTCTTAAACTATGAGTCCAGCCAAATATGTTCATATAAATTAAAATGGAGAAGGTTGTAATTAGCTAAAAAGAAGCCATCTATATATTGTCTCGCTTCTGTTCGTTTAAAGTTATTTTACCTTTTTTCCCCTCATTTTATCTCGTGTATTCCAAGCCTCTCTCTTGAATTCTAAGATACTAAAGCATGTGCTCGTCACTCGATGTACTCTCAAGTCTCACCTTTATGTTTACCTTAAACTTTTCAAAGTACTCAAGGATATAAATCTAAAATATGTTGTATGCTTGGTAAATTATTTGTGAGAACATTTTCAGTGTTGATCAGGTTTAAGGTAGGTAACTAATATAATAGTAGAATTTGGGTGAGTGAGTATGGAAGAGGTCTTTCGGTGATAATCTGAATGTTAAATTTGACAAATTCAACATATGTTTGGTTTAAACAAGTGGAATGAATTAAGATATGTAGGGACTAATGTGTTTGATTTAACTAGATAAACTTTTATTTCTATTTTAATCTTATCTGTTTTAAAAGGTTTTTACAGGGAAATTTCTTAATGAACAACATTCTATGTGATGGATGCTAAAAACATCCGATTTGTATTTAAGAAGAAACACACATTTTGAGAGAGTTGCTTTAGTCAAAGTGAACCAGTGTTCTTGCAGCCAAACAAAAGACTATAGGAAAACTGAAGAATGCGATGGAAGAAGTTAAAGCTGGAGCATTCTACATAAGGAATCAGAATTCAACAAAATAATTGGGTTTCACTGTAAAGGAACATGAATTGTCAAATATTCTCTGCCAGACGCCACATTGAAATATTCATCGTAGCTGGATATTAATGTATTTTTGGTCATTTTTTATTCTTATATCACGTTAGTGGCATTTTCCTGTATTCTATATCTCATTATTTAGCCAGTAATTTTCCTGCTTCGTGATAAGAATGCGTGGAAAAAAAGGGTCACAAATGAAAGTGTACTGAAGCTTCATATATATCCACATTAAAAAAAATACAACAAATTAGTCAAAATTAGATCCCATTAAAATGACTTACGGGAAAGAAGATCCCAAAGTGATGATTTCATGAATTATTTTACAACTAAAAGAAATACTACTACGTATTCATGGTGAATGCAACTACAACTTCTCCTGATTAAGAAATTATTTCAACATAAAACTCTGCGACATCCGTGTAAGTTTACATCACTTGAATAAGTGATTATAGAAAATTAACAAAATGACTTATTAAACTTTTTAAGCGTTACCTATGAATTACTTTTGGGAGGTTCAGATTAGGGGTGTAGGTCGGTCGATACGGTATGGTATTTAGTCATTTCGGTTCGGTATACAGTTTCTTAAACTGCTATATCAATATCATACCTAATTACATTAGGTATGGTTTGGCTTTTCTCCTTTCGGTTTTGATTTCGTTTTATTTGGTTCGGTAATTTCAGTTTATTCAGCTCGAATATTAACTAGCTAGTGCATAGAGCCATAGACTGTAATATTCTTAATTAAAGTACTCAATGAAAACATTCTAAGCTCACCTGATTGTTGACAAAATCTATATCCAAAACCATCAAGTATCAACTAAGAGAAAAAAGGTACACAAAGGAATACATTTGATCATTGGAAATTTCATGTTACTTGCTTAGAGTTAATTATTGAAATTAGATAATACAACAAGGATTATCCAATATATGCAACAACAATACAAGTGTAATGGAGTGATTAGAAATATCCTAAAACCGTTGAAACGTTAAATTGTTTGACAACCTAGAGAGTAAGAATTAGAATCTGCATCCTACCTTGTTCCTCCATTATCCTAAAGAAGTACATGGGCTTTACTGATAAACTTAACATGAATGCCAAAGAAAAGTATGGTGTAACTTAGTATGTTAATCAATAATATCTGTAATATGCAATTTAGTATATATTTCAATACAGTATCAGTATTTCGGTTTTTTTGAAATACCAAATATCATACTTAATATCAAATTATTTTAAAAACTTAAACTACATAATAAAATACTGAATATCATATTTCAAATTTTTAGATTTTGATACCGTAATTCGGCCTAGTTCAGATGACCTATGAAGTTAGTTACCATAAATGTTGTATTTTAGTAAAGAATATATGTTTTGGACCATAAAATCCCAAATACCTTCTTACAGCCCAACAATGTTAGTTTGGCTAAACTCATGTTATAGCTCAGCTCAATGACCTAATTGGCTTTAGTAGACGAATAGTGGGCTAATCTACTGCTGTAGGCTAAGTATAATAACCCATTGGGCTTTTGTTGTCCAAAGTAAGTAGAAATGGCACTACGTAGCCACTTTTAGGACCGTTGTTTAAGTCTTAGCTAGCACTTGCAAATTATTTAATATTTAGCCACAGCTTAAAAAGCAGGCAAATATTGTTTCTTTCTTTCTCCGTTTGCTCAAACTTTAGGACAATGAAATCCATTTTTTTTGCAATTCACAATTTCAAGTGTCCTTAAATTCAGTTTTTCTCATTCAAAACTTCAGCATTGCATCCTTAGTTCAATTTTTTAATTCTAACTTCAGGATCTCAACTTTAGTAGTTGAAACTTCAAGGATAATGCGTTTTAGAGTTCAATTGATCAGTTCAAACTTGAAGGCAATGTGTCCTGAAATTTAATTATTTTGGTTCCAACTTCAGGCTATTCGAGAAGAAGAAAGATAGAGGAGAATTAGAAAGAAGCATGGATCGTAGTGACCAATTTGATGTAGTTTTTCTTTCTTTTTCTTTTTTTTAAAAAATAATTTTGTGACTAAAATGATGCATATGTTCATGAAATATGGGGTCTGGAGAGGATAGTGTGTTCTTAGACCTTACCCCTACCTTTAACAAGGCAGAAAGACCCTCGGTTCAGAAAGATAAAAGCAAGAAGCAACAAAAAGCCAAACACTCAAAAAATCAAAGTGAACATGCAAAACTAACATTAAGTACTGCAATCAGAAAATCGAAGCGAAAGAGGCGACAAGTAATAACAGAAATCTAAGAGTAAGAAATTACAAGACTAACACTAGGTAATGCACTACAGTATTGGCATGCGCAAGAATAGCGTTCGGCTACCTAACCTTGTACCTTAATCTTCAACCTCTACACTTTCCTATCCAAGGTCATGTCCATGGTGAGCTGGAGCATCACCATGTCTCGCTTAATAACCTCTTCCCAATACTTCTTCGGTCTACCGCTACCTCTTCTAAGGCCCTCTAAGCCTAATCTGTCTCATCTCCTCACTGGATCATTTGTGCCTCTCCCCTTCACATGCCCGAACCATCTAAGTCTCACTTCACGCATCTTGTCCTCCACAAGGCCACGCCCACCTTGTTCTAAATAGCTTCATTCCTAATTTTATCTAATCTGGTATGCTCACACATCCATCTCAATATCCTTATTTTTGTCACATTCATCTTCTGGACATGAGAGTTCTTGACTGGCCAACACTCAGTCCCATATAACATAGTCGGTCTGACACTGCTCATAGAACTTACCTTTAAGTTTTGGTAGCACATTCTTATCATATAAAACACTGGAAGTGAGCCTCCAATTCATCCATCGTGCTCCAATACGATGTGTGACATCCTCGTCTCTTCCCATTCCCTTGAATAACTTACCCATTGTACTTGAAACTTTCTCTCCTAGGGACGACTTGTGAATCAAGTCTCACATCTTCATCCACTTCATGAGTCGCACCACTGAACTTGCACTCTAAGTATTTTGTCTTGGTCATGCTCAACTTGAAATCTTTAGACTCTAGGGTCTGCCTCCAAACCTCTAACCTCGTGTTAACATCGCCTCACGTCTCGTCGATAAGTACCATATCCTTAAGTTTAAACTATATAGTTCAAACTTCAATCTGTACTCCCGTAAGAATAAGGTGACTAAACTTATACTATTTGAGAGTTATGCTCGATTGCGATACTAAAATCCTCATTGATGTGGATATTAAGAAAAAGAAAATAGGCAAGTGTGCCGAAGATGCGAGAAGGAGAAGAAAAGTGGAGAATGCCCTTTCTAAGTGATAGTTATATTCTTAAATAGTTTGCAAACTCTTATTGAAGCTTAAACAGCAGCCCAAAAAGTTATCTACTGGTGCAGTTGGCCCCCAAAGTAATGTATTAGGGTTAGCCCAAAGTTTGAACAATGAGAAATATAACCTTCACGACGACTAGCTAACTTTTTTATCCTTCTCTTCCATAGCCGCCGTCGAGGTCAATGTTTCAAGTTGGAGTGGGCTTATTTTGTGAAATCGAATGCTTTGTGCAAATAAAGAATTGTCTAAGGTAATGTGATTCTGCATTATCGTAGGCAGGACGAGGCTTATTCGGGATGTCTTATGGACTTCCAATGCTTGCGTATCTCGTTCCTCTCATCAGCATCCTCAAGTTTTCAAAATCTTTTCTGCACTCCCAAATCTTGGTTGGTATACTATTTTTTTCAATTCTCTATCAAATTTCATAACAGAAAATGTGAAAGTTTTGGCTTTTTGAGTTTAATTTGAATCCTGTTATCGTTGTTTAGCAATTTTTTATTCACCCAATTTGTATTTTGTGCTTGCAGAAGCTTAAAGTGTCTGGCTTCAGTTACACACTAAATTTTGTTGCAATTTTTTGGTTTTTTATGTTCCGTTTGAATTCTTGTTTAATTTTTTTAAGCAAAGAGATTAAAACCCTTGATTTATATACAAAATGAAGTGTATTCTTTCTAGCCTACAAAGCTATAGAACACTGCATTTTTATGATTGAATATCACTTAAATAGTGAAAGCTTCCACGGCGTGACCTTTTTGCCAATTTATTGGATAATTTGAGGAGTGGAGATAACTAGCTTTTAGATAAACTATTCATGTTTTTCAATTCACAAAAAAATATATAAGTTGCCATAGCTTGAGGAGGATACAACAAGCATAGGAAGGTGAGCAAAAACCTAGAAGAATAGAGTTCAAATCCACAATTCAATGTAGAATATTAGACTATCTACTCTCAAAAGTGGGTCCTAGCGGTCATCGAAGTGAGTAAAAACCTTGAAGAATAGAGTTCAAATCCAAGCAAAGACAAACCCAGTTAAAAGGTGATTTCTTCTAACTGGGAACTAATAGCTTGAAGTTTTCGTTACTTGTGAATCTGTGAATTTCCAATATGTTATGTATAACATATGACCTGAATAACTGGAAGATTTCAACCAAGAAGTTCCAGTCTTAGAGAGAAATACCTTGATAATGCATATATATAGAGATTCCTCAAAACTGTTTTTTGATAAAAACAAATTAAAAAAAACTAATAAGTAACTTGAAGGTTTGGCCCTTGAAGTGTTTTAGACCCATTCTATGTTGGTTAACAAACTGGATTAATGTGATATTAAAACTTCTCCATTCTTTCTCTTCTTTCAGCCTCATTTTGGATGTATCCTTAAACTTTTTGAAGGCTATAGTGTTGGAATTGAACTTGCTCCTCTATGATGACCCGATAGGTCATTTTGAGTACGAGCTTCTATTTTCGTGTTTCGAGACCTCTATTAGCTTTATTAGATGTTTCTTGGTTTGCGTGTGTGTCTGTATCGCTTTTAGAAATGCTTTTATGTGAAATTTTTTAAGAAAATAAAAAATTTTAACTAAAAATAAGGCTAAAGTTGACCACTGTTAATATTTTAGGTAAACGATCCCGGATCAGTATTTTAACGATTCTGGTAGGTCCGTACTGTGATTTTGGACTTGAGTGTGATATTTAATTCGGAGGTCCCTAGGTTAATTTTACTTATTTTGCCGAGAGTTAGCAATTTGAATGTTTAGAAATTCTTTAGGTTTGATCGTAGATTAATTTTACTGTTATCCGGTTTGGATTTTAGTTTTGGAACTTGAAATAGGTCTGTTTTGCTATTTGAAACTTGTCTGCAAAATTCGGTGTCATTTGGAGTTGGTTTGATAGGATTCGGACGCTTGGTTGTAATTCTAGAGGTTCTTGAGTTTTCTTTTGAATTTCTTGTGTTTTGATGTCTGATTCGTGGTTCTAAATATTATTTTGGTATTTTGATCGTGCAATCCAGTTTATATGATATTATTACACTTGTGTGCATAATTTGTTTGGAGGCCAAGGGGCTCGGGTGAGTTTCGAAGGTGCTACGGATGAGTTTGGTTAGTTAAAGATTTTTAGTGTGCTTCAGTTCTGGTACTGGGCTGCAGGTCTCGCATTTGCGATGACCTCTTCGCAAATGCAAAATTCTCTTTTGCGAAGTTGAGCTCACAATTGCGATGGGGGACAAAGCAGGGTAGTCTTCGCATTTGCAAAGAAATGTTCGCAATTGTGAATATCCCAGACTTCGCTTTTGCGATGGCTTGGTCGTATTTGCGACTGAGCACTTCACTTAGGAAGGTTCGCAATGCGAACCTTTGATCAGATTCGCGGTTGACATTGCAAATGCGATGGTTTTGTCGCAATTTCCACTTATGCAGACTGGGGGCACAATTTGCATTTATGACCTGAGTTTCGCAATTGTGACATCTACAGTTGGGTTAAAGAGGAAAAATTAGGACTTAGCTCATTTTACACCATTTCTCAATTCTAAATACTTTAGAGGTAATTTTTCAAGAATTGTTTCTTACCAAAATCATTGGTAAGTAACTCAAATCTACTTTCTTTCAATTCCCCATTACTTTTAATGTGTTTCTAACATCAAATCTAGGATTTTATGGTAGAAATTAGGGATTTGGGTAGAATTTGAGAATTTTATAAAATTGAGATTTAGACCTCAAATTGAGGTCGAATTTCGAAACAAATTATATAACCGGGCTCAAGGACGAATAGGTAATCATATTTTGGTCGAATTTTGATTATTGACCAAGCGGGCCAGGTGTTGATTTTTGTTGACTTTTTAAAATTCATCACAAATTGAACATTTTTCCTTCGTGAGTAGTTTCTAAAGCTTATTTGGAATTGTTTGATAGATAATTGGCTAGATCTTGTTGGTTTGGAGGCTTGTTCAAAAGCCAAGGCTGTGGTTAGTTGATTGACTTAGTTGCGGAGTGAGGTAAGTATCGTGGTTAACTTTGATTTGAGAGAATTAGGACTTGTTGGCCAGTTTGTTACGTGATTTTACGTGTGGGGACAACATATATATATAAGGTGGTGAGTATATATGCGTTGTCATTGGGTTAAAGCATGTGGGATGAAATTGTTTTATTGAGCTATGTTGTTTTATTGTTTATGTTTTCCATGCTTTAGTTTGAATATTATCTCATTAATTGTACGCTTTGATAATCATCGTTTATCTTAAAGTTGTTGGGATATTGAAGGTTGAGTTTGTTTATCATAAGACTATGATTGAAGTGAAATTTACTTCCCACCTTGCATTGATATCTTGGTATATTATTGTTGCTTGGTGAGGAAGAGTGAAAAGCACAAATGGTGTTGCCGTACCTTATTTGCATATGCTATCATTTATTTGAGAAATTATGAGGATTAAAGCACGAAGGGTGATGCCAGGAACTTGATTTCTTATTATCATTTATCATACCATGTGAGGAAGAGTGTAAAAGCATGAAGGGCGATGTCGTGCCATTTCATTTATCATATCATTATTATATGGTAAGGCTGAGAGTAAAAGCACGAAGGGTGATGCCGTGCCATTGTTGGTTCCAT
Organism: Nicotiana obtusifolia; assembly: GCA_002018475.1. NCBI lineage: Eukaryota > Viridiplantae > Streptophyta > Magnoliopsida > Solanales > Solanaceae > Nicotiana > Nicotiana obtusifolia. The sequence goes on along the minus strand of MCJB01007613.1, from coordinate 46,578 downwards.
TACTTGATTTTCGGATTTTGTGATTTATCGGTTGCATTGTCGTTTATCTTGGAAGAAGTTACTTGGTGACTTTGTACTTTCCATTCTTATCGTGCTTTCCTTTTCTACATGTTCCCTCCCCGTTATTATGTCAAATGCCTATTTGTTATATTTGTTGCTTCATGTATATGCTTAGGATCTTAGTAGGTGTCTTGTCATAGTCTCGTCACTACCTCTGTGGGGTTTAGCTTAGACACTTACGGAGTCCATTGGGTCGGTTGTATTCATGCTACACTTCTGCACTTCTTATGCAGATATTTGTGTTGGTCCCAGCGATGTCTAATAGTGCTTCTGCTTGGATCATTTCTACTACGGAGACTTAAGGTAGAGCTGTTGGCATTCGCAGTCCCTGAAGTCCCCTTCTATTCCTATCTTTACTATTTATTTCTTTTCAAATAGTTATATTTCGTTCAAACCATATTTGTAGTATTCTAGTTGCCTATATACTGGTGACTCCATATTTCTGGGATTAGACTAGAACGTGCTATATTATGGTTTTATTTTATGTATTATATCTTTATTAGTCGTTAATAAATGTTATCACTCTGTTTTAAATTGTTAAAAAAGTTAATTTTTTACCTAATGTTGGTTTACTTAGCAAGTAGAATTTAGGCGCCATCACGACCCCGAGGTTGGGAATTCGGGTCGTGATTAGGTGGTATCAGAGAACTAGGTTGCTTAGGTCTCACGAGTTATGAGCAAGCTTAGTAGAGTCTGGAGGATCGGTACATAGACGTCTATACTTATCTTCTAGAGGCTATAGAGCTTTAGGAAAATTTCACTTCTTTCGTTCTCTATTGTGCATTTTATTCTATCAGTGAAGTTTGAATAATTCCATTCTTGTTCTCTCGTAGATGGTGAGTACAAGCACAACATCCACGGTGGGTCAGGAGCCGGAGCCTTAGGTTGCTGCAACTACCAGAGGTAGAGGCCTGGGCCGAGGTCGAGGCAGAGGCAGAGCTCAGCCTAGAGCACGTGCACCAGCACCTATTGCGGAGCCTCAGATCTAATAGAAGGAGGAGGTTCCTATTTAGACAATGCCAGTTGGACCAGCTCAGGTCCCGGAGGGGTTTATTGCTATCCCGATACTTTGGGATGCTCTAGTACATTTGGTAGGCCTTATGGAGAGCGTGGCCCAGACCGGTGCATTTCTGGTGGCACCCGCCATCTCTGAAGCTGGGAGAGGAGCCCACACTCCCGCTAATCACACACTAGAGCAGATGGCTCACAAATATCAGACTTCGGCAGTTTTGCCAGTTGGAGTGGCTTAGCCTATGGTTGCAACACAGACCGGGGGGAGGCCCGCGATATCTCCTAAGGGGTTGATGATATTGGATTCACAAAGTTATTTCCAATTCGCTTTGGTGGCTCACTTTCTGAGGACCCACAGGATTTTATTGACCGTTGCCACGGGTGTTGGGCAACATGGGTATAGTGGAGTCTAATGGAGTTGATTTCGCAGTATTTTAGATGCATGGCTCCGTCAAGAGGTGGTGGCAGGACTATGATCGAGCCAGAACAGCAGGATCGCCTCCACTCACTTGGGATCAGTTCTCACAGCTATTCTTGGAGAAGTTCATTCCTTTTACTCTAAGAGAGGAGTACCGTAGGCAGTTTAAGCGCTTTTAGAAGGGTAGCATGACTGTAACCCAATTATCTTGCTTCCTATTGAGAGGGAGAGAGCGAGGATATTCATTGATGGTCTTACTTTTGGTATCACACCACAAATGTCCAAGGAGAGTGGGGATGATATTTCTTTCTAGCGGGTAGTAGAGATTGCTAAACAGATCGAGATGATTCGTGGTTAGGGTAGTGAGGCAGTATCTAAGAAGAGGCCTCATTATTTTGGTGGTTTAAGTGGTGCCTCATCTGGAGGCAGGGGTTAATTTGGTAGATGCCATCCTCCCAGGCCGATTTAGTCAGCTCTTAAGGCATCCCACAGTACTTCGGGTGGTTGTGGTTCTTATGGGTCTCATCCTGAGCAGCTAGCCTACAGCGGACCTTCAACTTCGGTCAGTGCACCTCCGATTCAGAGTTATCAAGGTGGTTATTCAAGTCGACAAGGCCAGTTTCAGGGTCAGCAGTCACAGCAAATGAGGACCTTTTATACTTGTGGAGATCCGAGGCACGTCATGAGGTTTTTCCCTAGGTCACGGGGCAGCATGCCATTGTAGACTTCTCGTGTCATGGTTCCGGCACCGGTTGCCCCATCACCCACTCAGCCAGCTAGAGGCGGGGGTCAGGCAGCCCGAGGTGGTAGTCAAGTCATTAGAGGTGCTGTCTGGTTTTCCATAGAGATGCCTCAATTTTATTTGATCTGGGATCCACTTATTCATATGTGTCATCCTATTTTGCTTCATATCTTGTCATGCCTCGTGATTCTTTAAGTGCTCTTATTTATGTGTCTACGCATGTGGAAGATTTTATTGTGGTAGATCGTATTTATCGCTCGTGTGTGGTTTTTATCGAGAGCTATGAGACTAGGATAGACCTTCTACTTTTTGATATGGTAGATTTTGACGTGTTCTTGGATATGGATTCGTTGTCACCTTATCACGCTATTTTGGACTGTCATGCTAAGATTGTGACATTAGTCATGTCGGGGTTACCTCGATTGGAGTGGAGAGGGACTCATGGCCACTAGCAGGGTCATTTCTTATGTGAAGGCTTGGCGTATGATTGCGAAGGAATATCTAGTATATTTGGCCTATATCTGTGATCCTAGTGCAGAGGTTCCTTCCATGTCGGTACCAGTTGTGCGCGAGTTCCCAAAGGTGTTTCTTCCAGATTTGTCGGGGATGCCACCCGACAGAGATATTGATTTTTGCATTGATTTGGTTGCAAGCACTCAGCCCATTTCTACCGCACTATACCGTATGGCCCTAGTTGAGTTAAAGGAATCAAAAGAGCAGTTGCATGATTTCTTGATAAGGGATTCATTAGATCGAGTGTCTCGCCTAGGGGTGCACCGGTGTTATTTGTGAAGAAGAAGGATGGAACGATGAGGATGTGTATATATTATCAGCAGTTGAACAAGGACACTATCAAGAACAAGCATCCGTTGCCGATGATTGATAACTTATTTGATCAGCTTCAGGGTGCCAAGGTGTTTTCGAAGATTGACTTGAGATCTGGTTACCATCAGTTGAAGATTAGGGCATCTAATATCCCTAAGACAACTTTTCGGACTCGCTATGGTTACTATAAGTTCTTATTGGTGTAATTTGGGTTGACCAATGCTCCAGCTGCCTTTATGAATTTGATGAACTGGGAGTTCAAGCCCTATTTAGATTCTTTTGTGATTGTCTTCATTGATGATATTTTGGTCCACTCTCGCAGTCGAGAGAAGCATGAGCAACATCTCTGGATCGTACTACAAACACTGAGGGATCATCAGTTATATGCCAAGTTTTTAAAGTATGAGTTTTGGTTGGACTCAGTTGCCTTTTTGGTCCATGTTGTATCTTCCGAGGGTATTAAAGTGGATCATAAGAAGATTGAGGTAGTTCAGAATTGGCTTAGACCTACGTCAGTCACAGAGATTTGGAGCTTCTTGGGTTTGGCGGGTTATTATTGCCGGTTCGTTGAGAAATTTTCATCTATCTCATCTGCATTGACAAAGTTGACCCAAAGGGTGCTCTTTTTAGATGGTCCAACGAGTGTGAGTTGAGCTTTCAGAAGCTCAAGACTTCACTAACTACAGCTCCAGTGTTAGTGTTATCTACAGGTTCGGGATCCTATACCGTGAATTGTGATACGTCGCGTATTGGTCTTGGCGCGATATTAATACGGGATGGTAGAGTGATTTCCTACGCATCTCGATAGTTGAAGGTTCATGAGAAGAATTACCGTGTTCATGACTTAGAGTTGGCCGCCATTATTCGTGCGCTGAAGATTTGGAGGCACTATCTGGACGACATTCATTGTGAGGATTATGTCGACCATTGGAGTCTCCAGCACCTGTTCAAGCAGAAGGACCTTAATTTGCAGCAGCGGAGATGGTTGGAGTTGCTGAAAGACTATGATATCACTATATTATATCATTTGGAAAAGGCCAATGTAGTGGCTGATGCATTGAGTAGGAAGGCGGAGAACATGTGTAGTTTTGTATATTTACTGGTAGCAGAGAGGCTGCTAGCCATGGATGTTCAGGCTTTGGCCAACCAGTTTGTGAGATGGGATGTTTCGGAGTTCAGTCATTTTCTTGCTTGTTTTGTGGCATAGTCATCGTTGTTGGAGCGTACCAAAGCTCGCCAATTTGATGATCCTCACTTGTTGGTGTTGAAGGATACAATGCAGCGGGGTGGTGCTAAGGAGGTTATGATTGGTGATGATGGTATTATGCGGCTTTAGGGCCGGATTTTTATTCCAAATGTTGATAGGTTGAGAGAGTTGATCCTTGAGGAGGCTCACAGTTCGCGCTATTCTATTCACCTCGGTGGCATGAAGATGTACCTGACTTGAAACGGTACTATCGGTGGCGGAGAATGAAGAAAGACATCATTGCTTATGTATCTCGGTGTTTGAATTATCAATAGGTGAAGTATGAACATTATAAAACAAGGTGGATTAACTTCAAGATTGGAGATACCGGAGTGGAAGTGGGAGCACATCACTATGCATTTTGTGGTAGGCTTGCCACAGACCTTGAGGAAGTATGACGCAGTCTGGGTTATTGTGGACCAGTTGACTACGTCCGCACACTTTATTCCGGTGATGACTTCCTATTCTTCAGAGCAGTTGGCTTAGATTTACATTCAGAAGATTATCCACCTGCACGGCGTGCCCATTTCTATCATTTCTGACTGATGCACGCAGTTCACATTGCATATTTGGGGAGCCCTACAACGTGAGTTGGACACACAGGTTGAGCTGAGCACAATGTTTCATCCTCAAACGGACGAACAGTCCGAATGCACTATTCAGATCTTGGAGGACATGTTACGTGCTTGTATTATGGATTTTGGAGGTTCAATATGGGACCAGTTCATACATGTAACAGTTCGCCTACAATAACAATTACTAATGGAGTATTCAGATGGCACTGTATGAGGCCTTATATGGAAGGCGATGTCGTTCGCCGATTGGTTGGTTTAAGCCCAGAGAGGCTAGTTTGTTGGGCACTTATTTTGTCCGTGATACTATGGAGAAGGTTAAGGTGATTCAGAAGCAACTTCGTACAACTCAGTCCAGGCAGAAAAGTTATGTGGACCCGAAGGTTTGAGATGTAACTTATATGATGGGACAGAAGGTTCTTCTCCGAGTGCCGCCTATAAAGGGTGTGATGCGGTTTGGAAATAAGGGCAAGTAGAGCCCGAGGTTTATTAGGCCATTTTGAGATCTTAGAGAGAGTTGGGGAGGTTGCTTACATGTTTGCATTGCCTCCTAGCCTAGCAGGAGTACATCCAGTATTCCATGTTTCAATGCTTCGGAAGTACCATGAGGACAACTCGCATGTTCTAGACTTTAGCACGGTTCAACTTGATGAGAATTTAGCCTATGAGGAGGAGCCGGTGGCTATTCTAGCCTGGCAAGTTCGAAAGTTGAGATCTAAGAGTTTGTCTTCTGTGAAAGTGCAATGGAGAGGTCAACCGATCGAGGCAGCTACATGGAAGTCTGAGTCAGATATGCGGAGTAGATACTCCCACCTTTTCACCAGTCCAGGCATTTTTCTATGTTTGTTCGAGGACGAACGTTTCTTTTAGAGGTGGAGAATGTGACGATCCAATAGGTTGTTTTGAGTAATAGCCCTTATTTCCATGTTCTGAGACCTTTATTAGCTTTATTTGATGCTTCTTGGTTTGCGTTCATGGTTCGTGTCCCTTTTCAAAAAGTTTTTATGTGAAATTTTGAAGAAAATAAAAATTTTGACTAAAAATGAGGCTAGAGTTGACCACGGTCAACATTTTGGGTAAACGATCCCGAAGTGGTATTTTGACGATTCCGTTAGGTTTGTATTGTGATTTTGGACTTGGGCGTATGCCCATAATTTAATTCAGAGGTCCCTAAGTTAATTTGACTTATTTTGTCGAAAGTTGGCAATTTGAATGTTTAGAAATTCTTTAGGTTTGACCGTAGGTTGACTTTATGGTTATGGGGTTCGGATTTTGATTTTGGGATTTGAAATAGGTCCATTTTTCTATTTGAAACTTGTCTGCAAAATTCGGTATCATTCGGAGTTGGTTTGATAGGATTCAGATACTTTGTGATTCTAGAGGTTCTTGAGTTTTCTTTTGAATTTCATGCGTTTTGACGTCTTATTTGTGGTTCTATATATTATTTTGGTATTTTGATCACACAAGCAAGTTTTTATTATGTTATTACATTTGTGTGCATGTTTGGTTTGGAATCTGAGGGGCTCAGGTGAGTTTCGGAGGTGCTATGGATGAGTTTGGTTAGTTGAAGACTCTTGGTGTGCTTTAATTCTGGTGCTGGGCTGCCGGTCTCACATTTGTGGTGACTTATTTGCAAAGGAAACTCTGCTTTTGCGAAGTTGAGCTTGCAATTGCGATGGGGGACTGGGCAAGGTAGTCTTCGCATTTGCGAAGAAATGTTCGCAATTGCAGACATCCCAGACTTCGCTTTTGCAATGACTTGATCGCATTTGCAACTGAGCAGTGGGCTTAGGCAGGTACGCAAATGTGAACCTTTGATCGCATTTGTGGTTGGATGGAATCTAATCTAATAAAAAGAATAAGAGTAAGAGAGAGAGGCTTTGGCGATAGAGAGAGAGAGAGGCGACAAACACGAAGAAGCTCATCGCGAGCCATGGCGATGTCGGCCGGTGCTCCGCTGGCTGGCGAACCTCCTCCTCTCACTTCCCAACCCCCCACCACAACTACAACCAGTCAACAGCCCCTAGATTACATTCGTCTCCTCAGACCTTCAATCCTAAACTCGCCCCCAACAGTGAACCCTAATTCGACAGCCCAAATCGAGCCAATACCGTTCAAAAGAGCAACTTTCTTGCAAGTTCAGCCTTTTGTCAAGTTTATAGAGGCCGAAGTTGATCGAATGAACATAATTGAAGGCCTTCAATATGCGGTAATTGGTAAATTCTCCTATGGGTGGCCTGACATTCAAGAGCTGCGTAGATTAATTCCTGCTCAGTGTGGAATTAAAGGTGATTGTAACATTGGATTGCTTGGAGACAGGCATGTGCTAATTCGATTGATGCTATGGCAAGACTTCATCAACTTTACATCAAAGGCAGTATACTATCTGAAAGCAAAAGATGGATACGAGTATCAGACGAGGACTTTGATCTATGACGCCAAATTCAAAGAAGGAGAAGAAACGTCCAAAGCAATGGCTTGGATTTCATTCCCTAATCTGCTGCCTACTTACTTTGTTAAAGAATGTCTCTTTTCTTTAACCTCAGCAGTTGGAAAGCCTTTTCATGTAGATATGGCAACAATCAACAAAACCCATCCAAGTTGTGCAAGAGTCAAGGTATTAGTTGATTTGGTAACAGAATTACCAAAGAAAGTCCGTATGGATATCGAGAATGAAGTTACAGGGAGCATAAGAACTGAATGGGTTAAAGTTCAGTATGATTTCATACCCAAATACTGCAAACAGTGTAAGATGCAGGGCCATGACATGTTAGAATGTTGGAAGCTTCATCCTGAACTACTGAATGAAAATTCTGGTGAAAAGCAAAAATTTAAGGAAAAGGCAAAAGAAGCAGCACCTCTCATGATCCTGTCAAGAGGTAAAGTAGTTGGCAACACTGGTTTACAATGGAAGGAGGTCAATCGAACTCAAAGCGAAGACAAACAAATAGCAGATCAATCCAAAGGTAGATTGACATTAAAACCAGCTAATACAGATATGCAGAAAGTTCAGAAAAACGACAAGTTTGCAGCACTGGAAATGGAGCAGAGCAGAGCCAATGAAGACAATCAACTGATTGTAGTTGAAGAAGCAACGAGAGGAAGTACACATGCCTCAATGGAAGCACAGTTAACTTCAACTCCAGGTACTAGCAAGCCACTACAGACTACTAAGACACAAGCAGAGGTAAATGGAAGTGGAGACAAAGCACTAGCTACTGAAATCAAAGAATCAACAGCACATTGGGTCAATAGGGCCTTTGTTAACAATGCACAACAAACCAATCATACCAAGAGATCCTGATACCTGAGGTGAATGAGTCTGACAGAATTCCACTCGGTGAAGGCAAGCTATTGAGTGAACAAGTAGAAGAAGGATAAGAAGAAGAAGCAGTACCAGATGGCATGGGAAGTGATGAAGATTCAACTGATGAGGAAGAAGAACTAAATGTACAAAGTGTAAATGGCAAGGCAAAGCAACAAGGTAAAATGGAAGACCCTCAAATCATGCACAAAGATAAGGATGTTTGAATAGCCAACAACGAGATCACAACATTGGAAGTGAGTCTGCCCAACATTCTCACAAAGCCAAAACTCAAAGGTCCTACTGTTTAGAATTCTGGAGGAAAGGAAGCTAATAGTCAATCCATAAATAGGCTAATTGAGAATAGAAAGCATATAGGGAAAATGATCAATCCACCTGATGAAGGCAAGATTACACAACACAATGGGGAGGTAGCTGCTGCCTCACATGAGGACACTATCAACAAAGGATAGCTGAGTCTCATAACAAAGATCACATAACTAATCCAAGCAGACACCAATGCACAATTAACATAATACAGAGGAGATACTGAAAAAGAAGAACATACAACAGAAACAGGAAGGGATCTAGATGAGGAATCTACCCTCAAAACCTCATCAATGTGGTAAGACAAGCAGATATATCACCAAAGTTTATGGATGTAGGGAAATCAGCCAAAAGGGGCAAGAAAAAGCAGGTCAAGGACAATTAAAGTGCAGTGTCAGGGGTCCAAGCCGGTTCCATGAGGCAAACACCCCTACAACATTCAGAATCCTGGATCATATTCCCACATTGGTGGAAAGCACAGATAATGCTCTACTAATGCAGCAACCAACAAAGGAAGAAATCAAACAAGTAGTGTTTGGACTTAATGCAGAAAGTGCAGGTGGACCTGATGGTTTCAATGGGAGTTTCTACCAATCATGCTGGGACATAATTGAGGATGACATAGTAGATATGGTGAAAGCAATCTTTAATGGACATACTCTTCCCAAGAGTATAACACACACAAACCTAGTGCTACTGCCAAAAAAGAAAGAGGTACTGACCTTCTTAGATATGAGACCAATCAGTCTCAACAACTTCAGCAATAAAATTTTCTCCAGAGTGATTCATGACAGAATGGTAAGCATTTTACCAAAGCTAATATCTGAAGAACAAGCTGGTTTTGTAAAAGGCAGAACCATAATGAAAAATGTTCTGTTAACTCAATAAATTATAAATAGACATTCGTTTGAGAACTAAAGCAGTTCCAAATCTGGTACTTAAACTGGACATGACAAAAGCATATGATAGATTGTCATGGCTCTTCTTGACAAAGGTTCTGAGGAAGATGGGATTTGAGGAGAATTTCATTGGCATGATACATGGGATTGTGGAAAACAACTGGTACTCTGTACTGATCAATGGAGAACCACATGGCTTCTTTAAATCCACAAGGGGAGTCAAGCAAGGTGACCCTCTGTCACCTACCCTCTTTATACTGACAGTAGAGGCTATGTCTAGAGGACTCAATGCTTTACATTCCAATCTGTATTTCTGTGGATTTGGACTGCCTAAATGGAGTCCCAAAATAAACCACTTAGCATATACTGATGATACCATCATCCTTTCCTCATCAGATGCCACTTCACTTTAGCTGATAATGGAAGTGCTGACTGACTATGAAACTGCTTCAGGCCAACTGATAAACAAGAACAAGTCTGTTGTCTATATGCATCATTCCACCTCAACAAAGGTAATATGAAAAAGTGCAAAGAATCACAGGAATACTGAGGCAAGATTTCCCTTTTACTTACCTGGGATGTCCAGTCTTCTACAAGAGGAGGAAAATGGATTACTACCAAGGTCCTATACAAAAGGTGATGGATAAACTGCAAAACTGGAAAGGGAAACTACTCTCCATAGGGGGAAGGGCAGTGCTTATCACACATGTGTTACAAAGCCCATACACCTCCTCTCTACAGTAAACCCCCCAACCTGTGTGATCAGTAAACTACACAAGATAATTGCAAAATTCTTCTGGTGTAACTTTGTGGGAAACCCAAGCAAGCACTGGGCATCATGGAGCACTTTATGCTTGACATGTGAGGAAGGTGGTGCAGGATTCAGATCTTTACATGACATGTCCACAACATTGTTTTGTAAATTAGGGTGGAACTTTAGAACAAAACCAAGTCTGTGGAGTGCATTTATGAGCCAAAAGTACTGCAAAAAGCTCAATCTTATAATAGTACCATAGAGAGGTGGTTCTCACACGTGGAGGAAAATGACTGACTGCAAAAACATTATAGAACACCAAATTTGTTGGCAACCTAAGATGGGATCTTCTCTATTCTGGTTTGAAAACTGGACTGGACTAGGAGCTTTATACTTTGTCACTGTTGCTCCCTAACGCACACGCAAGTATACGTGGTCGACAAGTAATAAAGGATTTTGAGTCCAGATATCGTACCCACAGGGACTTATATCAACTACTTACTAACACACTAATATCGTTATTCAGTCAAGCTAAATTCAAGTTCAAGAGTTCAATTAGGCTAAACTATAATTCTAAGTAATAACTAAATTATCAAGCAACTAGTTAATTGTTGTTTATTCAATAGAGACAAGTATTCCAGGGTTGTGATCGATTTACCAATCGTATTGTGTTCGAATTAACTCTCCCTTTCATATAATTCACTCATGGTTGCTAATTAATCGATAACTGTTCTCATTGCCTTCCCCCGAAGTACTACTCGCTTATTCTCAATAGATTAACGCCTATATTCCTATGAAATCAATCTATTAAGAACGTAATAAAATCAAGATATTTAATTAAGCACGGTGATTAGGTATATTCCTATCCTAACCATAAATTCGCTCCCCCTAAGGGTTAATATCATGCTCTCTTCAACTCTTCTCTAATCTAAACACGGGTATCCCAAGCATAGCATAGATAGTAGATAGATAATTGCTGGCCAGATAATTAAGCAATTAAACACAGAATTGAAGAAACAATCATATATTAGTGAATTATAATCAAGGTTAAGTTAATATCAAACAACAATATTCATGGCTAATCACAACCCCAGAACAATGGGTGTTTAGCCACTCATAATATAATCACACAATAACATAAGTTTGGAATCAATTGTAAAATACTAGAAAACGATTGAAGAAAACTGAGAATTCTTGCTTCCTCACGATTCTGTTGTGTGTTTTTGCTCCAAAGTGGCGTCTCTCCCTCCAAAATTAGGTTTAGACTTGCTTTTATACGTGTTGGATAGGTCTAGGGCCGAAAATAACGTTATCCCGGGCGAAATTGGAGAAAATCCCGTCATCAGCGCCCTGGGTAGCGCTAGGCGCCCACCAGGGCACTGCCTCCAGTGTGCATTCGGTCTCCAGCGCCACAGGTGGCGCCAGGCGCTGCCTGTGGCGCCCAAATATGCACTTCGTCCGATTTTGTTCGTTTTTGGCTCAAATCCTGCGCGTTTCGCCCCCAATTGCTCCAGACTCATTCCTACACAAAAACACTTCAAATTAATATGAATTGTTGCATTTAACATCCCACTTTCACGAAACAAGAGTCAAATATGAAGCGATATACATAGAATTATATATACTTTACGCTAAACATCAGCACCCCACACTTAGACTCTTGCTCGTCCTCGAGCAATGGGATTATCTAACAACCTCCCAACTACGTACAAACTTCATATCATAGGGGAGCATTCTAACTTTTAACCACACACTATAACCTTGACCACAATCAATATCGGCATGAAAGTATGGACACACAAAAATTCAGATTCTTCCCGTTAAGCATACCCAAGTATAATACTTCAATTCAATATATTTCAACAACCTATTCGTCACCACCCAACCTCAAAAGTCGACTTGCAACCACTAAGAACCCTCAATTCATGCACTTACCCAACAGGAAAGTTTACAACATTACCAATCATTCATGAGATCATGTGCCCTTACCACAACAAAAGAGTGAATATAGATAGTCGACACATTCAAATATGCTTTTGAATATAAATTAACGACATCGCACAATTGAACAAAATTCGCTCACTCTCACAAAGAATTCATGTGCTTCCCGTGGTCGTACCATAAGCTTGCCCGTAGTGTAGATCTCTACTAATTTAAGCTAGCCAAGTCTAGGATCAATTAGAACTTTTAAGGTTGTAGTGTAGGCTAAGGGACGGGTAGAATATATTTAGAAATAGTGACTAACCCTCCTAAGAACTTTAATATACTACATTCACAATTCAAGCACCTTTACTTCTCAACTCACCTGCCTTATAAACATAGCCCTCTTTTTCAATTAAGCACTTCTATGTTTCCACTAGCACAAATCAATAAGAATTGGAAGTGTTTTCTACATACTTTCACTATCATTTTTTTTCTTTCTCTTTTTTTTTCACACACTCCATACATTAAAGCTCATCAGCTAGTGACTTGTGATTTCAACTTTAGTGCACCAACGGCTCTTCCATGGTTCCACTCAAAAACTACTCCCCAATCTCTAACCTTACTTCTTTTAGCGACTAAGTGCCTTAGGAGGTAAAGGTTCAATCAAGATCAAATTAAGAACAAAATATAGATATGGCTTGTAATGTGGGTGCCAAAGAAAAGGTCTGTAGGCTCAAAGGGCTAGCAACGGAAAATTTTATTTTTATGTGACAAGCACATCCATGACCAAGCAAGAAAATGCCTACGTCATCTCCTAGATTAGCCCAACTCACAATTTCGCTTCAATTAACACACGGGGCAAGTTCTAGACTACACAGGATAGCACAGAAAATCACAAATCCTTACTCACACATTGCACATGACTCAATCGAGACGATTTTGTTAAACTCTCAAGTCAAGCAAGCACACATAACTGAGAAATTTAAGCAATATTGCACTATGTGGCACATAAGTCAAACAACTGAGAAAAGGCGTCACAAAATAGGCTATTTACTTTACTTAGGCTTAACGATTCAAATCAAATACCCGAGAAAATAGAATGTATGTCATAGCCTACTGTGCCAGCATCAACCATGTCAATGAGTATATCAAAATGACTCAGTTTCTTCCTAAACTACTCCTACAAAGAAATTAAAGTGCCCAGTTCGAGCTGCATCCTTGGAAAAGAACCGGTTCCTTAAGAAAAACCAAGGAATATTACCTAACTATCCTAAAAAAAAAAAATCTTTTTGGTGTTTTTAATCAGACTTTATCCCTCAAGAAAATTGTCCAACAAATCCATCATCGGGAAAAGTCCGAGCTTTTTCAAAAAAAATTTCTTTAAAACAACAAATACTATACTAACTGACTACACTAGAACTACTAAAAGAACCAAAACAACTACTAAAAGAACCAAAACAAAATCAGTTTATACATAATATACAATTACAACACATGTATTCCTCCCACCCCACACTTGAACGATGCATAGCCCTCGATGCAAGTAAAAATATAAAACATAGTAAGGTGAAAAGAAAAACTCCCTGTCAATCAGATGGCTTGAGTTCTAGCCTTGGAGCCTCCTCAATAGATGGCACGGAAAGGGTCAGAGTGACAGGCCTTTCCAATTCTTTAAATTTTCTGAACCCCTGGACATAACTGCAAGACATATCCAGTACTTGTTCAATTTCTCCCATCATTTCATCTTTACTATTTTCTACATCCTCAATCAATACTCGTTCAATAGGATCTACAGCGCTCATATAGGGCACTAATGATGTGGAATCACTCTCCACCACAGAGATCATGGATAATTCTTCATAGTGGGTTGGCAACCTGAGCGCTTTATAAACATTGAATACCTCTACTCGGTTACCTACTCTCATTGTCATCTTTCCTTCGCACACATCAATAATAGCTCGGCCCGTGGCTAAGAATGAATGCCCCAAAATAAATGGGACTTCCTGATCGTGCTCATAGTCCAGGACAATGAAATCAGCACGGAATATGAAAGAACCCACTTGAACTAGCACATCTTCAATCACTCCCTCAGGATGAGCAAGGGAGCGATCAGCTAACTGTAAGATAACTGTTGTTGGGCGTGGATCACCCAACCCCAACTGTCGGAACACCGATAGCGGCATCAAATTGATGCTTGCTCCAAGATCACATAAAGCTCGCCTAACAGCATGTTTCCCAATCGAAATTTGGATAGTGAAACTACCTGGATCCTTCAATTTCTGAGGCAACTTACCTTGAATTCTGGAACTGCACTCCTCAGTGAGTGCCACAGTCTCGAACTCGGTTAGCCTCCTTGCCACAATGTCCTTGATGTACTTTGCATATTTGGGTACTTCTTGTAAGATGTCAACCAATGGAATATTAATTTGCACCTGCTTCAATATATCAAGAAACTTTTTATATGCGTCACTATCTCTTAATTTCTACAATCTTTGAGGGAATAGAGGTGCTGGCCTTGCAACCAATTGTGGGGGTTTCTCAGCCACCGCCTCTCCAGCTGGCTTCTCTAGCTCCTTAGCTTTCTCTGATGTTGATTCTATAGTGGTTGGCCTCTCATCAAAAATCACCCGTTTCCTCTTTTTAGGCTGAACTTCTTCTAGTTGTCTCCTATTTCTCAACGACACGTCATTAAGGGCCGCCCTAGGATTTGCTTCAGTATCACTTGGAAGAGCTCCAGCTGGTCTAGTGTTTTGAGCACCAGCAAGCTGTCCCAATTGACGCTCCAAATTTCTCACTGTTGTAGTGAGGGCCTGATATTCGGTCCTGAACTATTTATTGTCAAGCACCAACTGCTTCAACAATTCATTCCCATTATCTTCTACCTGTTGAGGTTGCTTCTAAGGTTGATTGAAATTTTCTTGGGGTCTATAATGATTCTGATTCGACTGATTTCCACCCCATGAGAAATTGGGATGATTCCTCCAATTCAGGTTATAAGTGTTCCCATATTGGGCATTCTGATTTATTGGACCCCTGCTCTACTGTCCCACATAGTATATAGATTCTGGATTCGTGGGGTACATGTCACTCATACGGCTGTCACCACATAGTTCGCAGCAAAGAGACATCTGTTGTACCTGTTGCCTCTGTTGTGCCTGTTGCATTGTCATTCTATTCATCTGGTTTGCCAATTTTGCCATCTCAGCTCTCATGGCCGAGAAGTCATCTAGCTCAAGCAACCCGGCTGCCTTCTGTTTACTTACCTTGCGTGAATCCCATATCCTTTCCAGTTATGATCATTAGCAGTGAAGTTATTCAACAAGATTTGAAATTCACTATACGATTTCGCCATGCAACTACCTCTACAAGCTGAGTCAAGATTCATCTTTGAGGCCTCATCTAACCCATCAACAAAAATGTGTCCCAATACCTCATCAGTCTGACAATGATGCGGGCAATATCTGAGCAGCTTCTTGTATCTTTCCCAAGCTTGACGAAGTGTCTCTCCATCCCGTTGTTCGAATCCAAGAATTTGACTCCTCAATGACTTTGTATTCTTGGTGGGGAAAAATTTGATTAAGAATTTCCTTGCTAGATCGTCCCGAGTGTGGATTGAGTTTGCAGGCTCTTTCTGCAACCATTCCTTCGCTTCCCCCAACAGTGAAAAGGGAAACAGTGTCAGCCTGACATAATCCTTGGAAACGTTTGGATAATTGTAGGTACCGTAATTTCCAAGAAATTTTGAATGTGTCTTTGCGGATCTTCATGAGATAGACCCACATATTTCCCTATGGACTGAATCAGCTGTACCATGTACTGTTTGAGTTCAAAATGCCTTGTCATCTCAGGTTTCACAATAGCTTGAGTCATATTAGCAAGATTGGGCGTTGCAGCTTCTATCACTGCACGCTCTGCATTACCTGCCATCTCTATTGGCTGTGGTTGAACAACGATGTCCAACTCTCTTTCTATTCTAGTTCTAGCTTCGACCTCTCTCCTCACTCCATGAAGTGTCCGTTCAATTTCAGGATCAAAAGGAAGGAGATTCTTTGCGCTTCTACTCATCCGCATTCAAGAGAAGAGCCTGCCTTAACACAAACAAGGTAAAGTGATAAGTAAAACTTGAACAAATAACAAATAAAAGCTTAAGTCGGTAAAGTAGCTAATCTTTAAGTCCCCGGCAACGGCGCCAAAAACTTGTTGCTCCCTTAACGCACACGCAAGTATACGTGGCCGACAAGTAATATAAGATTTTGATTCCAAATATTGTACCCACAGGGACTTATGTCAACTACTTACTAACACACTAATATCGTTATTCAGTCAAGCTAAATTCAAGTTCAAAAGTTCAATTAGGCTAAACTATAATTCTAAGTAATAACTAAATTATCAAGCAACTAGTTAATTGTTGTTTATTCAATAGAGACAAGTATTCCAGGGTTGTGATCGATTTACCAATCGTATTGTGTTCGAATTAACTCTCCCTTTCATATAATTCACTCATGGTTGCTAATTAATCGATAAATGTTCTCATAGCCTTCTCCCCAAGTACTACTCGCCTATTATCAATAGATTAACGCCTATATTCCTATGAAATCAATCTATTAAGAACGTAATAAGATCACGATATTTAATTAAGCACGGTGATTAGGTATATTGCTATCCTAACCACAAATTCGCTTCCCCTAAGGGTTAAGATCATGCTCTCTTCAACTCTTCTCTAATCTAAATACGGCTTTCCCAAGCATAGCATCGATAGTAGATAGAACCTAACTGCTGGCCAGACAATTAAGCAATTAGACACAGAATTGAAAAAACAACCATATAGTAGTGAATTATAATCAAGGTTAAGTTAATATCAAACAACAATATTCATGGCTAATCACAACCCCAGAACAATGGGTGTTTAGCCACTCATAATATAATCACACAATAACATAAGTTTGGAATCAATTGTAAAATACTTGAAAAAGATTGAAGAAAACTGAGAATTCTTGCTTCCTCACGATTCTGTTGTGTGTTTTTGCTCCAAAGTGGCGTCTCTCCCTCCAAAATTAGGTTTAGACTTGCTTTTATACGTGTTGGGTAGGTCTAGGGCCGAAAATAACCTTGTCCCAAGCGAAATTGGAGAAAATCCCGTCATAAGTGCCCTAGGTAGCGCGAGGCACCCACCAGGGTGCTGCCTCCAGTGTGCATTCTGTCTCCAGCGCCACAGTTGGCGCCAGGCCCTGCCTGTGGCGCACAAATATGCACTTCGTCTGATTTTGTTCGTTTTTGGCTCAAATCTTGCGCGTTTCGCCCCTAATTGCTCCCGACTCATTCCTACACCTAAAAACACTTCAAATTAATATGAATCATAGCATTTAACATTCCACTTTCACGAAAAAAGAGTCAAATATGAAGCGATATACATAGAAATATATATACTTTATGCTAAACATCAGTCACCCCACTTGATTTTACATGTGATGAAACCATACAAAACATCCAAGATGTGATGTGTGAAGGCTACTGGGATGAGGAGAAGATCAAAGAGATACTGCCAGTTGAGCTTGCTGCAAACATACTGGAGAATACTAAACCTCCAGCCTCCATTGATGCACTTGATAAACCAATATAGATGCTAGTAACCAGTGGTGACTTTACTGTTAAATCATATTGGGAATATTTGAGAAAGAGGCAACATCCTCATAATGCTTACAAGAACATTTGGGTGAAAGGAATGTCATTCAAGGTTTCTCTCTTCATGTGGAAATTATGGAGAAACAGAATTCCACTCGATGACTTCTTCAAAAAACTGGGCTACCACATGGCCTCTAAATGTTGTTGCTGTGCAGAACCACAAGAAGAAACAAGACAACATCTCTTCTTCACTTCATATGCTGCCAAAAAAGTGTGGAGGTCATTTCCTTAGTTATGCAGGAATTGACATAGAGGGAATCACACTGCACCAAGCAGTGACCAAATGCTGGGCTGCAGATGTGCTCAGTTGACTGAAACTAATAATGCAGGCCCTACCTTCAGTGATTGTATGGGAGCTGTGGAAGAGAAGAAACAACTACAGACATGGAGATGCAGTTACTATCAGTAGAGTAATCTACCAGATCAATTATACTCTTCAGCTAGTCATCAAATTCAAAAAGCCAGATATACACAATAGCCCACATAAATGGCCAGACATAATCACTGTGATGGAACAATACACCCCCACCCTGAAGTACACAAAGGTACTTTGGGAATTCCCCAATCAAGGGTGGACTAAGTTTAACACAGATGGAGCCTCTAGAGCTAATCCAGGAAGAAGTTCCATTGGCTTTATATTGAGAGATCAGAAGGGAGATATCATATATGCATGTAGTAAAGAAATCCAAGAAGGCACAAACACAGAAGCTGAAGCACAGGCAATAGTAGAGGCCCTGAGATTCTGTGTTCACAATGACCACACCCTCATAGACCTTCACGCTGATTCAATGATGCTATTGAAAAGTATAAAGGGAGAATGGAGAGTGCCATGGTCCATTGATGATCAGTTACAGAGATCAAAGAATTGATGGCAAGATAAAATATAACAATAACACACACACTCAGAGAAGGCAATAAACTGGCAGACCATCTGGCCAACTATGCTCTGGACCTTGGACCTATGGAATTCTACTGTTTTGATGATTTGGATGTACAAAGTAGAAGACTGATCAACAGTGATAAGAGTCAATGTCCATACCTAAGAGTAAGAGTAGCAGGAAACAAAGGCAAGTAACACTGCCAAAGGAAAAGAAACCTGGTGGAAAGCTAAAAAATAGTGGTGAAGAAAGAATGGAGCAGTGGCTCGACACTAACTATTCTTCTTTTGTTGCAAGGAACACAGAACAGATCAACCACATCAACTAATTCATGCAGGTAGGAGAATCTGGAGGTTACCACTGAAAATGCAGCACCAACAAAGAAAAACTAGAGCACAACTTGCTAAAACTGCCAATAACAACTGCAGCAAAGGCTTGATATCTCCACACCAACTGCTGCCACATGGTGTGCCATGGAACAGCACCACACAAATCACATACCAAATAAGCAGCCACTTGCTAAAGCGGGACATCAGCAAGAAGATAGTGGATGCAGGATTTCACATAATCAGTGTACTTGTGGGTGTAGGCACAATCCAGGGCTGCTACCACAAGAATCATCACAACATCTGTAATGAGGAGAAACTAGAGAAGTGGATCCAATCTAACATGATGTTCTTTCTTGCAAGAAATGCTGACAAGGGCTGCCATCAACACCTGCTCACATCTCTAACCACCAGCACCTTGGAGTCAAGCAGCGGTGAAATGCTGATCACTGTGAGGGATCATATTACTACTGAAGAAGCAATGTGTCATTACATTGCTTCTTTGGTTAGTAGACTAGATCCCAACTACTCCAATCAATCTCAGCATACCTCTCAACTCTACAGATAGCTTAGAGGAGGCCAGATCATTGCTGCAATTGCAATGTGTGATAGTAGCATTTCTAATGCTCAATCTATTGCAATTACAGCAATTATCATGGTTTCCCCTTGCTACCATACAACACAGCAACCCAGCAAGCACACAATTAAATAACAACAACAACATAGGAGCAGCAAGATGGACACTCCCTGTCACCATAAAGCACTGGTACTCAGTCAGCACACAACTTAGCAGAAACAACAACATGGACTTCCAGTCACATTGACTGCAGCAACTACAGCAGCCAGAAGCACACCTAACAGAAAACCAACAGAAGCATCACCCTGAAGACTATAGGACCACAAAGCACCTAAGTCAGCATGCAAAACAAAGACAACTGCCATATCATCAACAGCAAACAAAATCCCAAAAAAGCAGGAACATAAATATCATGTTCACCACTGAACCCATCACCCTCCAAGATACTGTAAGCAGCTGGAAATGGTCCAGATTATTGCTGCAGTAGCAAGGTATGGTATTAGCACCTTTGGTGCTCAATCTGTTGCAACTACAACAATCATCTTGGACATTCCCAGCCACATCACAATACTGGAAACCTGACTTCACTCAGCAACACAACAGCAATTTACAGAGCCAAGAGTCATCACAAGAAACTGAAACACCAACAGACTATCATCAGAAGCAGCAAAATAGCAAGGATATAACAGGCATAAAGCACATCAGCAGCAGCTTCAATACATAGAAACTCAGCCAGCAAAGGAAGTACACATACAAGAGCAACAACAACTCAACTCAACCATCATGGACCTCTTCAACACTCATATTCCATAGAAATCCAATCAACACAAAGCAGTACAGGAGCAAGGATAAGCATATACATAACTCAATGCAGCAGCAGCTCTAAGCTACAGAAACACAGACTCCAATTCACAAAACTTCAATTAACTCAAAGCAGCACAGGAACAAGGATTCACACAGACACAAAGCAAAATAGCAGCTGCTTCAAGACATAGCAATAGAGTTAATAGAATATCAGCAGAAGAAATATTCATCCAGGAACAACAACAATCAGAGCAGATCACTTCAAAACTCATTAACACTATAACTGAGTGTCCAGCCACAAGAACAAGCAGTACCCCCCCCCCC
>MCJB01007613.1:12614-25886 GCA_002018475.1 Nicotiana obtusifolia | reverse complement strand
ACTCCCCCTCAGATGTAGAAAATCAAACAATCATCAATAGCAGTCTCATCCTATAGCACACACCATATCCAGCTTCAACAACAGCAACTGGAAAACTGCCCAACAAGCAATACAAGCAACACTGATATTCAGAAACAAGATACTTCTTGACAATTATCTTCAACTTGGCTTTTGTCAAAGCAAATTTGAAGATAGTTCATGTTTTTTTGTCAATCTTTTGCAACATCTTATAGATAGATGTCAGGAGCACATAGTAGGGAACAAATTCCCCTTTAACTTAGTAGAAATAGGAATACATGTATTTTTTTGTATAGCTGACCTAGAAGAAACTCACATTATTTTTGTACAGACGACTGTCTATCATCAAATAGACAATCGTTACATCATCTTAGGTCTAACCTCTACTATTTTTTAGGTACAATTAGTCATCACTTTAGAATGACTAATAGTACAGGCATTCTATTTTGGGGGTAAGGTTTATGTCCCCCTCCATTGTTGTACCTTAATTTCAGTAATAAAAATATAAATTCAGCTAAAAAAAAGTAAATCTAATAAAATTTCTTTCAATTATCCATTACTTTTTATGTGTTTTTAATATTAAATTTAGGATTTTCATGGTAGAACTTAGGAATTTGGGTAGAATTTGGAAATTTTATAAAATTGAGATTTAGACCTCAAATTGAGGTTGAATTTCAAACCAAATGACATAACCGGGCTCGGGGTGGATGGGTAATCGACTTCTGTTCCAATCTTGGATTTTGACCAAGCGAGTCCGGGGTTGACTTTTGTTGACTTTTTCAAATTCGTCAAAGATTGAACCTTTTTCTTTCGTGAGTAGTTTCTAAAGCTTATTTTGAATCGTTTGATCGATAATTGATTAGATTTAGTTGGTTTGGAGGCTTGTTCAAAAGGCAAAGCTGTGGTTGGTTGATTGACTTGGTTGTGGAGTGAGGTAAGTGTCGTGGTTAACTTTGACTTGATGGAATTAGGACTTGTTGGCCTATTTACTACGTGATTTATGTGTGGGGACGACGTATATGTAAGCTAACGAGTATATATGCGTTGTCATTGGATTAAAGCATGTGGGTAAAAATTATTTTATTGAACTATGTTGTTTCATCGTCTATGATTTCCATGCTTTAATTTGAAAATTAACTCATTAATTGTATGCTTTTGTAATCATCGTTTATATTAAAGTTTTTGGGCTATTGAAGGTTGAGTTTGTTTATCATAACACTATGATTGAAGTAAAATTTACTTTCCGTCTTGCATTGATACCTTGGTTTATTATTGTTTCTTGGTGAGGAAGAGTGAAAAGCACGAATGGTGTTGCCGTGCCTTATATGCATATGCTATATTTTATTTGAGAGATTGTGAGGATTAAAGCACGAAGGGTGATGCCGTGCACTTGATTTCTTATTATCATTTATCATCCCATGTGAGGAAGAGAGCAAAAGCACGAAGGGTGATGCCATGCCATTTCATTTATCATATCATTATTATATGGTGAGGTTGAGAGTAAAAGCATGAAGGGTGATACCATGCCATTATTGGTTCCGTTGCTTTATTTGCTTTTCGAATTTTGTGATTTATTGGTTGCATTGTCGTCTACCTTGGAAGAAGTATACTTGGTGACTTCGTACTTGCCATTCTTATTGTACTTTCCTTTTTTACATTGTTGGAATTTGGTAAGTTTTTGTTTTGATGATTAACAAACATGACAGCTATATTGAATTGGTCGAAAGACCTGGTCTTGCAGATTGCTGATACTTAATCCTAGCTGGAGTAGGATTCACTTTTGAGAGAGATTATCTTATTTCATGTTTTATGACCTACTAACCACCTCGATAATAGAGAATCTTGGTAAATCTTTATTGTTAACTTGTAGATCAAGTTTGTAAGGAAGTAGAGTTAAAAGTGGATTTATTTTAGGAAAAGAGTCATATTCTTCCTATACTTCCTTTATTCTCTAGGGTTAGGAGGGAGATCTTTAAGGATATATTTTGCACGAAATTGATGAAAATTAAATAGGTTTCTTGCTGGAAAAGAGTTAGAATTGGAGTAGGAAACAAATAAAGAAAACCATGTCCTCATATATGGTATATGTTCTTTATGAAGTAGGTCTCTTATTATTTGTTTTCTTTTATGATTTGGACTCTTTATGCTACTAACGTGTTTACCTATATATAGTCCAAGTTTACTTCATTGCAGGCACGCACTTTCTTTATTTCTTCAGAGTGAGTTGAGAGAAAAGTAAGAAAAAACAAGTTCAAAATTTTGAAGTGGATATTGGAGGCTAGAATGTGCAGAAGAACCAGACTAGAGAACAGGTTCCTTGATATAGTGTCAAATCCATTATCTCTAGTTTAGTTTATTGTATTAGGCTTATTGAGTTGTAATCTTATTTGTTTATACAAGAAGAATTCGAGAGGTTTTTCTCTGTGAGAGGATTCAAGTCTTAGGCTAGAGTTAGCTTGAGCATTTTGCTACAATCAGAGTGGTTGTAGGCAGTCAAGTGGCTATGATTTAGTCTCTTAGATTATAAGAATTTTGTAACCTAAAATTGCTCATTATTTTAGTGAAGTTTTTGTGAGAAATCCCAAAGCTAGGTCGTGGTTTTTACTCCCTTGAGCAAGGAGGTTTTTCACGTAAAACTCGTGTGTATTTAATTCCGCACTTTACTATTTCAGTTGTTTAACGAATGAGCAGATATAAGAACCAAGTTCATATACATGTGTCTAAGTGGTGCACCAACCTAACATACATGTTCCCTCCCTGCTATTATGTTAAATGCCCTATTTATTATTTATGTTGCTTCATGTATATATCTGCTCAGGATCTTA
Organism: Nicotiana obtusifolia; assembly: GCA_002018475.1. NCBI lineage: Eukaryota > Viridiplantae > Streptophyta > Magnoliopsida > Solanales > Solanaceae > Nicotiana > Nicotiana obtusifolia. The sequence continues at coordinate 23,043 of MCJB01007613.1, read as the reverse complement.
GTAGGTGTCTTGTCATAGCCTCGTCACTATTTCGTCGGGGTTAGGCTCGACACTTACGGAGTACAATAGCTCGATTGTACTCATGCTACACTTTTGCACTTCTTGTGCAGATATTGGTATTGTTCCTGGCGGTGTCTAGTAGTAGTTCTACTCGGATCATTTCTACATCGGAGACTTGAGGTAGAGTTGATGGCGTTCGCAGTCTCTGAAATCCTCTTCTATTCCTGGTCACTACCTAATATTAGCTTGCATAGCAAGTATATGTTAGGCGTCATCACGGCCCCAAGGTCGGGAATCCGGATCGTGACATCCCTATGTACGACCATTATATCTTGCCCACATTGCTTTTGGCTTAAAAAGGATAAACTGAGAGTGAGAATCACTTTGAAACTCCAGAAGAGCGGATGTTTAAGGGCGAGATCTATAAAGTGCTTTACGGAATAAAAATTTTACTATTTCTCAACATAAAAAAAGTGTTGAGGTCAAGTGCTAATGCTATGATTAAAAGTGGAAGATCTTCCCTTATTGGTAAGGAAACCCCTGTGGTTGAGTCTGAATGTGAGGTTGTTGGGCAGAAAATTTTTGCTGTTGTTCATATGATATCAGCTCCTCCGGCTTTTCCCACTAAATTTCGAAAACAACGCATTATTAGGTGGCCTAAAAAACTAGAACTTCAACCAGAAGGCAGAATAGCAAATGTTTACCCTGCTTTCTCCCGTAGTACTGTCATAATAGTACTTGAATCCATCAGACGATGTGTGCTCCGTCCAATTATATTTCACCAGACCTGTAATCTGGTTCATTCCAGATGCAGTAGATGAAGCAGGAAGTGCATCTGCTTTTGGTTGGACAGCTGTGGAACTAGGTGCCGCTTGTTGAACAAGTCCAGGCCATGGAGACTGAAGATAATATACATAGGGAGCGACTGACCTCAATTAGCCACCCAATACTCGTATATTCTTGACATAGTTATAGTTGTGGTGATGGTAAAACAAAAGTGAGCCCCAGCCAGAATTGGATGAAACAGAGCACATATTGGGCGTTAGAACATACAAGTTTAAAGAGAACAATGGTCAGTAAAACCATGTATCATTCAAGTATCACAAAAATTATTTTTAACAAGAAAAACCTGAGAATTGCAAGATGTTGAGTTTCAAGAAATTCTATTACGAAAATTTTCTCAAGTGTACCTGTTGTTTAACATCTTGTATGCCCTGCTGGACTGCTGAGTTTTGGTTAGACGGTTGCATGAGCTACAATTGTCGTTGAAGCTGAGTAAAGGTTTGTTGTGATGATTGAAAGCTCGCCTGCAGATTTTGCGTCTGTTGAGACAACGTTTGTGCTAGTTGGGAAGGTGGCTGATGAAGATGTTGGACCAAATGATGTGACACAGGCTGCTGGTTTGCGATTGCAGATGCAACATGTAGTTGCGTGTTATTACTTAAAAGTATATGTCCCATGGCGTATGACATATTGCGAGGCATCCGAGGCTGAGAAACAGTTGATTGCGCAGTCAAACTAAGCGACTATTACGAGGGCATTCTCTATTTAAAAGGACTTTGACCGGCAGACTGAGATATTTGTGCTTGATTCATAGGCCTGAACAAAGCATGAGATCAGTTGGTCCCTGTGCAAGAGGTGTTGAGGCCGGAGGCTGAAGTTACCCGGAGATGGTAAATGCTGGGGTGACTGAAGTGGCTTCTATAGTGGAGAAATATGTGGGCCACCAGTAGGGAGTGATTTAGCAGACTTGACAACAAAAAAAACAATTTAGCACAAAAATAACAGACAAAAATCATTCCTAATATTGAAATAACATTAAGCAAGTTTCTATGGATACATACCAGTTGCGATGTAGGATCAGAAGAAGCCGCAACTCCTGTAAGAAACCCATTTCCACTGCCACTAACACTCCCGAAGGAACCACCCTAAAAGTTTGTGCAGGCAGCATTATGACGTTTTAATGAAGCAGCAAAGTGATACAACACATTATATGGGGTCGAATTCGATCGCTTGCATAGGAAATATCGATTTCGAATTCGTACGACCAGCGTCGATTGGAGTCACTGCTCGATAGGCCGAGACCGAGACATCGAGAGTTGAAGGCCAAGACCGGATGTCATCGGAATGGAGCTCGAAGTCAAGGCGCCCGAGACGAGATCGTTGAGGCCGATTAGGGTAAAACATCCTAGGGTAAAATTATCAGATTTGCGTAACTGAAGGACCAGAAATCCCGTGATACGTAAATATCTCGGCGGGAATCTCGTCAGAAATCAGTGAAGATGTTGAAGCTATTAATTCTAGGGATATTTTACCTTGTAGATAAGTTTATTACCTTGTATAAAACTCATTCCCCTCCCTATATAAAGGGGCAGCTCAATTGTAAAAAGCATCATACAACGAACGATCAGTACACAAAAAAAACTACAGTCTATTCTAGCTATTTTCTTGATCTATAGGAGTCCTTTCTTTGATCGGCTTCCCCAGACCAGAACTGCTACAACAAAGCTACTCTATATTGGTGGTTTGCTTTCTTTCTTGACTTACTTATTGAATTTAGTCTTTATTTTCATTCATCCTTTATTTGTATCAAACCAAATCATGTGTCCTTAAAATCACGTACAAATTTAATTGTTATCCGAAGCCAAGGGTAAACAGTTTGGCGCCCACCGTGGGGCTAAGGATAATAGTGAACGTTTGATACAATTTTCTGTCACACAAATTATTTTACGCTTGTTCTTTGGAGAATTTTTTGATTTCAGGTTACAATACAATCATGTCACACTCACAATCTGTGCCTCCATACGTTGATGGCGTGTTTGACCACCAGGGCGAAAACAACAATGTGGAACCCGGTAATGAAGTTCCAGTCGATGCTAATTCACAAATGGCGGTCGATGTGGATCGGGCTACTGGCCCAACAAACAGCGTTCGTAGAGAATACCGTTCAACAACTCAAAACGACGAAGGGGCGGGATTAACCTCAGGATGATCTTCAACATGTTGCAAGCCCAGCAAGCGGCCATTGCCTAATTGCAAAATCGGAGCCAACTTTCGAATAAGGTTGAGGCCGGCCCCTCTCGAGAAACCATCCCCGAAAATGAACCAATCACAGAGGAACCGACCGAAGTCGGATCGGGGGCGAATTCCGGGATCATGAAGATGCTCGAGGAACTGACCAGACGAGTCGAGTCTGGCGAGAAGAAGATCGAGGCCAACGACAAAAAAGTGGAGACATATAATTCGAGGGTGAATCAAATCCCAGGAGCACCCCCAACATTGAAAGGCTTAGATTCCAAGAAATTCGTACATAAACTTTTCCCGTCAAGCTTCGCTCCAAAACCCATATCGAAGAAGTTTCGTATGCTGGAAATTCCCAAATACAACGGGACATATGATCCAAACGAGCATGTGACAGTGTACACGTGCGCCATAAAGGGAAACGATTTAGAAGACGATGAGATCGAGTCCGTTCTCCTGAAGAAATTCGGGGAAACCTTATACAAAGGGGGCAATGACTTGGTATCACAATTTGCCCCCGAATTTCATCGATTCTTTTGCCATGCTCGCAGATACCTTCGTAAAAGCACATGCAAGTGCCATCAAAGTGGAGACGCGAAAATCGGACCTGTTCAAAGTTAGACAAAAGGATAACGAGATGCTTAGGGAATTTGTATCTCGTTTTCAGATGGAACGGATGGACCTACCACCGGTCACAGACGACTGGGCCGTACAAGCTTTCACCCTCGAGACTCAATGCCCGAAGTTCAACGGCTTCGCAGCAACTTAAACAGCGCTTGATTGAATATCCAGCCGCCACATGGGCAGATATACACAACCGATACCAGTCAAAGATCAGAGTCGAGGACGACCAACTTGGAACCCGTTTGGGATCCACTTACCCCATCAGAACTCATGATAGGGTTCGAAGGGATATTAATCGAGAACCAAGATCAAGTAGAGACAGGCATCGACCATATCCTGGGGACAGGAAAGTCATTCCATCAAGGCAGGGCTCCCCGAGACGAGAAAGGAGGAATGATCATAATCGAAACAACCGAGGACCCTTGATTAGAAACAACTTCGAGAGAACCACTAGTCATCGAGAAGCACCGCGACTTATCAGAATACAACTTCAATGTCGATTCAGCTACTCTCGTGTCGGCCATCGGTCGTATTAAGGACACTAAGTGGCCTCGACCGCTTCAATCGGACCCTGCCAAGAGAGACCCCAGTTTGATATGTAAGTATCATGGAACGCATGGGCACAGGACAGAAGACTGTCGACAATTGAGAGAGGAGGTGGCACGGTTGCTCGAAAATGGACATCTTCGAGAGTTTTTAAGCGATCGAGCCAAAAACCATTATGGGAACAGGAATAAGAGAGTGAACCAGGAGGAGCGTCAACACACAATCAATATGATCATCGGGGGGGTAGATGCACCCCAAGGTCCGGTATTAAAGCGCACTAAGATATCCATCACTCGAAAAAAGCGCACTCGGGATTATGCGATAAAGAGAATCTTGCATTTCAGCGAGGAAGATGCAGAAGGAATCATGCAACCTCATAACGATGCGTTAGTGATATCGGTGCTTGTACATAAAATGAAGGTAAAACGCGTACTGGTCGATCCTGGTAGTTCGACCAACATAATCCGATCATGGGTTATCGAACAGCTTAGGCTGACAGACCGAATTATCCCTGTGGTTCGGATTCTCAATGGATTCAACACGGCGTGCGAAATGACCAAAGGCGAAATAACATTACCGGTAAACACTACCGGTACTATTCGAGAAATAAAATTTTGCGTGATTGACGGAGACATGAGGTACAACGCCCTGCTCGGGAGACCGTGGATTCACGATATGAGAGCGGTACCCTCTACACTACACCAACTGTTGAAATTCCCATTGACTGATGGGATTGTAATAGTTTATGGGGAACAACCTGCCTCGAAAGAGATGTTCGCAATAGAAAAAGCAGTACCGATACCAACAGCTCCTCCCCAAAGGGTCAAATAGCAATCATAGGCATCGCCATCGACAAACGAAGGTGAATAGCAGCATATCGAAGATGACGACTACGGGGTTCCCCGGTCATTCGTTGGTCTCGATGAATCCGACGCAACTAAATCAACGATCGAGGAACTCGAGCAAATTTCACTCCGAGAAGACTCGCCGGACCGAAAGGTATACCTGGGCTCGGGCCTAAGTTCCGAGCTCGGGACAAAACTTATACAATTTCTTATAGCTAATGAAGATTCTTTTGCTTGGTCCCATCTCGACATAACAGGTATACCACTGGAAATCACGACCCACAAACTAAGCATCGATCCGAAATTCCGTCCACTCAAGCAAAAAAGGAGGCCTCAATTCGAAGTCAAACAAGTGTTCATCAAGGATGAGGTAACTAAGCTTTTAAATATAGGGTCCATTCGGGAAGTTAAATACCCGGAATGGTTAGCAAACGTAGTTGTAGTTCCTAAAAAGGGAAATAAATTAAGAATGTGAATAGACTATAAGGATTTAAACAAGGCATGCCCTAAAGATTCTTTTCCTTTACCCAATATCGATCGCATGATCGATGCCACTGCTGGCCATGAGACCCTTAGCTTTCTCGATGCTTACTCTGGCTATAACCAAATACGAATGGACCAGGATGATCAGGAAAAGACATCCTTCATCACTAAGTATGGTACATATTGTTATAACGTGATGCCATTCGGGTTAAAGAATGCGGGGGCCACTTACCAACGCCAAGTAAACAAAATGTTCGAAGAACAACTAGGAAACTCAATGTAGGTTTACATTGATGATATGTTAGTTAAGTCCCTGTGAGCAGAGGACCATTTGAGCCATTTGCAGGAGACGTTTGATGTGCTGAGGCGGTACAACATGAAGTTGAACCCGGAGAAATGCGCATTTGGTGTGGGCTCGGGAAAATTCCTCGGTTTCATGGTCTCGAATCGAGGAATAGAAATCAACCGCGAGAAGATCAAGGCCATCGAAGACATTACAATTGTAGACAATGTAAAGGTCGTACAAAAGCTGACAGGTCGGATAGCCGCTTTGGGCCGATTCATCTCGAGATCGTCCGATAGGAGTCACCGATTTTTCAACTTGTTGAAAAAGAAGAACAATTTCTCGTGGACTCCAGAATGTCAGCGCGCGTTAGAAGAACATAAGAGGTACCTCTCTAGCCCACCTTTGTTGCATACACCAAGAACAGGTGAGCAACTATACCTCTACCTTGCCGTCTCGGAAGTAGCAGTAAGTGGGGTCCTGGTTCTAGAAGAACAAGGTATGCAGTTTCCTATTTATTATGTTAGTAGAACCTTAGGTGAGGCCGAAACTAGATACTCGCATTTAGAAAAATTAGCACTCGCTTTATTGAGTACCTCCAGGAAACTAAAACCCTACTTCCAATGCCATCCCATTTGTGTAGTAACAACTTACCAACTGAGAAATATAATGCACAAGCCCGAGCTATCCGGCCTATTGGCCAAGTGGGCTATCGAAGTAAGCGGGTACGATATCGAGTATCGGCCCCGAATTGCGATTAAATCTCAAGTGTTGGCAGATTTCGTCGCTGATTTTGTGCCATCGCTAATACCCGAGGTCGAGAGAGAATTAATGACCGAATCGGGGACTCCTTCGGGAGTGTGGACTCTGTTCACAGACGGCGCCTCGAACGCGAAGGGATCGGGGCTTGGTATCGTGCTAAAGCCCCCAACTGGGAATACAATTCGACAGTCTATCTAGACTGTAAAATTAACTAACAATGAAGCAGAGTATGAAGCTGTGATTGCAGGTTTAGAACTGGCCAAAAGCCTAGGAGCAGAGATAATCGAAGCCAAGTGCGATTCCCTCCTCGTAGTCAATCAAATGAACAGGAATTTCGAAGTCAGAGAAGGACGAACGCAGAGGTATTTAGACAAGCTTCAAGTCACACTGCATAGGTTCAAAGAATGGACCTTGCAACACATACCTCGAGAGCAAAACAGTGAGGCCGACGCCCTCGCCAATTTGGGATCATCAGTCGAAGATGAGGAGATCGAGTCTGAGAAGGTCGTACAACTTTTGAGGTCGGTGGTGGAGGAAGGCCATGCCGAGATCAATTCAACAAGTTTGACTTGGGATTGGAGGAACAAGTATATAGAGTATTTCGGCTCAGGTAAACTTCCTTTGGACCCCAAAGCATCGAGAGCATTGCGCACAAAGGCAGCCCGGTTCTGTTTATCCGATGATGGAACCCTATTTAGAAGGACATTCGGTGGCCCCCTCGCAATATGTCTGGGACCGGGTGACACCGAGTATATCTTAAGGGAGATACACGAAGGCACTTGCAGGAATCATTTCGACGTCGAATCCCTGGTCCGAAAAATAATTCGAGCCGGCTATTATTGGAACGATATGGAAAAAGATGCAAAGAAGTTTGTTTGCAAGTGTAACGAGTGCCAAAGACACGCACCGATGATCCATCAGCCCGAGGAGACGTTGCACTCGGTCTTGTCGCCGTGGCCATTCATGAAATGGGAAATGGACATCGTCGGCCCTCTCCCCTACACACCAGGTAAGGCTCAATTTATTCTTTTTATGACTGACTATTTCTCCAAATGGGTTGAAGCTCAGGCATACGAGAAAGTTAGGGAAAAGGAAGTAATCGACTTCATCTGGGATCACATCGTATGTCGATTTGGGATGCCATCAGAGATCGTATGCGATAATGGCAGTTCATCGGCAGCAAAGCGATAAAGTTCTTCGAAGACAACAAGATCAAAAGGATCCTGTCGACGCCCTATCACCCCAGCGGCAATGGACAAGCTGAATCGACCAACAAAACCATAATTTGAAACCTAAAGAAGAGGTTAACCAACACGAAGGGAAGTAGAAAGAAATATTACCTGAAGTTTTATGGGCATATCGCACAACCGAGAAAACCAGCACCGGGGCCACTCCTTTCTCTCTAGTGTACGGTGCTGAAGCGTTGATACCAGTCGAAGTAGGCGAACCGAGTATCAAATTCCACTACGCAACCGAAGAATCGAATCATGAAGCTATGAATACCAACTTGGAATTATTGGATGAAAGAAGGGAAGCAGCCTTTGTTCGAATGGCCGCCCAAAAGCAAAAGATTGAAAGGTACTATAACCGGAGAGCCCATCTTTGACATTTCAACATCGGAGGCCTAGTGCTCAGAAGAATCACACCTAATACTCGAGACCCGAACGAAGGGAAGTTAGGACCGAACTGGAAAGGGCCTTACACCATCTTAAAGAACACCGGGAAGGGATCTTACAAGCTTGGAACAATGGATGGCAAACTGCTGCAGGTATGAACTTTCATTCTTCATTTGTTTGTTTTATGTTACTAACACCTGCAAGTATCAAATGAAGTAACCTCGAGCCGAGAAGCACAGGACATTAGAACTGAAAGCACGCGTTGCACTCTTTTTTCCTTCGACCGGTTTTGTCCCAAATTGGGTTTTACGGCAAGGTTTTTAATGAGGCAACCAGGAATCGTGCTAACTTAGATCGGTCGCATATCAAAGGCAACAATGTTCGGTGCTCAACTTCAATTGACCTTAAATATCGGAAGACTGCTTAGCTACTTCAATTCGGGGGAACTTCTCATATATCATTAGGAATCGATGTAAGAGTCAAATGGTCAGAAGAACCGTGCCCAAATAGATTGATCTACCCCCTAAGCAAATTGTACAAGTAATTGAATGCTAATAAAAGTTCTTTGGCACCGATATCTTGTCTGCGAGCCCAAGGGCCATTTCGATTTCCGTTGCACGATCGAAAACTAACATTGCTCATAGTTTCATACGAAAATCGAAGGGTGAGTAAGACATGTTAAGGCAAACCCCGATTTCTTAAAGGGCTAAGGCCATTTCGAGTTAATAAAACTCAAGGGTGAGTAAGACATGTTAAGGCAAACCCCAATTTCTTAAAAAGCTAAGGCCGTATCAAGCTAATAAAACTCAAAGGGGAGTAAGACCTGTTAAGGCGAACCCCAATTTCTTAAAAGGCCAAGGCCGCATCAAGCTAATGAAACTCGAAGGGAAGTAAGGCCTATTGAGGCAAACCTCGGACCCTTTTTGAAGCTTAGGCCTTACCAAATCGACTGAAGAAAGGAAAAATCTGCTAAGGCATACCTTGAAATTGGCTAAGTCTAAACTAAGCCTAAAGAGCAGAAAATTCTACAAGTCGAACCATCGGTTCTGAGTACGAAAAATCAAGATAAGTCAAACAAGAAAGGGAAATAAAGGGAGATCTTTATATACATATGAACAAAGTATGTTACAGAAATGGGGATTTCAAAAAAATATTATACAAAAGATGTCTTTATTCGGAATTCTCGGAGTCTTCTTCTTCTTCTTCTTCTGGGAAGGCTCGCTTTCTAGCTTCGGCTTCGATCTTTTTTGCATCATCGATCTCGGTAGATAGATCGAAGCCCCGATCTTGTAACTCTTCAAGAACAGAAGGCGGGTTTGGCACTTGGTATATTCGACTAAAATCTTTGATTGCTCCTGAGCAGCCTCGGCATCGGCCCTATATTGGGCTATTAACTCATCGGCCTCAGCTTGGATGTAGCAACCTCCGATTTTGCCGATTGCAGCTTGTTGACCAAAATATCGCGATCCGAAGTGATCTTCTCGACCTGGGATTGAAGCGTATCAGTGCTCTAGTCAGAGTCACGATTTTCTCTTGTGCCTCCGAAAGTTGATTTTCCAAAGAAACCATTTGAGCTTGGAGGGTTTCTTTTTCCAAGGTCAGCAAATCGGTGTTGGCTCTCCATTCATTAGTTTCTGCTTTGGCCTCACTTACCGCAGATCAGAATTTGTTTATCCGGTCAAGTTGTTGCCCCATCTGGTCGATTATGCTAGAATTTTCCTTACGCACAAAGTCTAGTTCGGCCCGAAGGTTCGACATCTCCCCTTCGAGTTGCTCACGACGTGCCTTTTCTTCCCTTAGTCGAAGAAAAGCCTCGTGATGAAGCACCGAGGCCTACGAGTACAAAAGAAAATATGACAGTTAGTCAAAGTTTGAAATGTAAAATGGCAAACACCAGACAAGGCTTATCGGAATTATACCTTATTTGATGCTTGTTGAGACTCATGGAACAAGCAGGCTTCATCCACCTCGTCCATTGCAGCCTGATCTTCTTCAGTCACCAAGCACCAAAGATAACTAGCCACCCCCACAGGCGCAGAAAGGGCCCTAACATCTTCGGGAATGGCAAACCTTATTATTTATTTTCGATCAAGTTTTGAACTCGGAGCAGGAAATCTATCGACCAACTTTGGACCGAAAGATGCCTTGCTCGTTTCGGTGGAAGGACTCTTCCTCGGTACTTCGAGCCCAAAAGTATCCGCCGATGGAACGCCGTCGAAGAAACCTTGAAAAGGTCCTTCCGGTATAGG
>MCJB01007613.1:0-12553 GCA_002018475.1 Nicotiana obtusifolia | reverse complement strand
GACTCCGAGAAGTAAGGGGAGTCCATTGCTTCTAGGGGGCCCGAGATTCCCTGTGTCGCCTCTCCCGCATCGGCGGAAGCCCTAGTTCTCGCTCCCATCGCAAGCTCCTCTACTCGATGAAGATGAGTTTCATCGACCCTCAGCTCGGGGATTGCCCGAGATGGCTCGCTTCCCAAAAGCTCGAGATCTTCATCTTCCTCGGAATCATCATCCAATCGATAAGCTATGTCTGAGATTCTGATCCTATGAGCTATACTTTTCTTCGATTTCTTCCTCTTGGGCCCAGAAGAACTGGGGACTTCTTTCCTCTTTTTCTCCCCCTCCTGCTCCGAGGCAGGGGGATGGCAAGGAATCTCTCTACCAGGGGACGCTGGCCTCAATTCAACGTCCTTCGATAGACCTGCAAAGGAAGAACGAAGTAAGTTATAGGTCAGCAGCATCATCGATAACATAATACATGGAATATAAATATTATCGGTCTCACCATGATTTTTGGCCTCCCATCGGCCCTTCGATATCTCACGCACGCTCTGAATAGGTCCTCTGAGAAACCACCTTCTCGACCCATTCTTTCAAGTGCTAAATCGCAGCCGGCATTCGAGAAACAGCTACACCAGGCGAAATATGTTTGTGAGATAACAAAGGAAAGACACCGGACGAATTGAAATAGGAAGATAGCACTTACGGTTCATGTTTCACTTTTTAGGGAACAGCATGTCTTCGGCAGGGATCAGGTCCGATGTCTTTATTCGAACAAATCAGCTCATTCAGCCTCGGTCCTTATTCTCGTCGATGCTCAAAAAGGGGGCTTTGCTAGCCCGGCAAGCGAGTTTTATTAGTCCCCCTTGGAAGATTCAGGGACTGTATAATCGCAGGAGATGATCGAGGGTGAAAGGGTGCCCATCGATCTTGCTCACAAAAAAGCGGAAAAGAAGGACTATTCTCCAAACGGAGGAGTGAATCTGACCCAGCATTACATCGCACCTTTTGCAAAAGGCAACGATGATGGGGTCCAAAGGACCTAATGTGAAGGGGTAAGTGTAAACACTCAAGTAGCCCTCCGCGTGGGTGGTAATCGCCTCTTCCGATGAGGGAATCACCACGTCTTTACCAACCCAGTTGCATTCTTCCTTCATCCTATCGATGACTTTGCTCGTGGTTGAACTAATATATCTAGTGACGGTTCGCCCCAGCCCGGTATAGAAGAAGCCTTCTCTACCTTAAAATCGAAACCGGTTGAACATCTAACCGGTATGAACGCTTTTAGAGGGTGCTCGGTCGAAGTATCCTCAACAACGACAGGTTCAGTTTCTTCAGCGGGTTGAGAAGAAGAGGGGGTCTGTTTCTGGGGAACAGATTTGGATGTCTTTGCCATTGGAAATAAAGAGTTAGAGAAGCAAGTAGATGCAAGTGTGAGGCAAGAATAAATGGGGAAATCACTTGAGAACGAACTTAGAGAACTTGAAGAATATAATGCTCAAACAACGCAAACTTTGAAACTGAAGGATAAGAGGGCTATTTATACCCTCTTAAAGGTGGCGATTCGAGTCCCAAAATGAGGAAGCATTAATTAGCGTTTGCAGGCATTGCAGAGTTTTGTCTTCAGTTGGTCTATGAAAAGACATTTTTGATACTTGCCACGTGCGTTATCATGCTGCCGTCATTTATCAATATGACATTTTGCATCTTCTGATGTGACACCTCAAATTCCGTGTCGCGCGCCATAAGTATGTCTCCATTTAACCTAATCTTAAAAGCGGCAGCTCATATCGTTTTTTATCATTACTCTCCAAAAAACGAGGACTATCTGTATGGTGTCGAATTTGATCGCTTGCATAGGGAATATCAATTTTGAATTCGTACGACCAGCGTCGATTGGAGTCACTGCTCGATAGACCGAGACCGAGACATCGAGAGGTGAAGGCCAAGACCGGATGTCATCGGAACGGAGCTCGAAGCCAAGGCGCCCGAGACGAGATCGTTGAGGCCGATTAGGGTAAAATACCCTAGGGTAAAATTATCAGATTTGCATAACTGAAGGACCAGAAATCCCATGATACGTAAATATCTCGGCGGGAATCTCGGCAAAAATCAATGAAGACGTTAAAGCCATTAATTCTAGGGATATTTTACCTTGTAGATAGGTTTATTACCTTGTATAAAACTCATTCCCCTCCCTATATAAAGAAGCAGCACAATTGTAAAAGGCATCATACAACGAACGATCAGTATACGAAAAAACTACAGTCTATTCTAGCTATTTTCTTGATCTATCTGCTTCATATTTTATCTTAAGAATTCTGCTACAGCAAAGCTACTCTATATTGGTGGTTTGCATTCTTTCTTGACTTACTTATCGAATTTAGTCTTTATTTTCATTAATCCTTTATCTGTATCAAACCAAATTACGTATCCTTAAAACCACGTACAAATTTAATTGTTATCCGAAGCCAAAGGTAAATACACATATTTCTATACATATAAATAAATAAAAGTGTAATGTATATACAGAGAATAAGCCCACAGGATGCAACATCGTATTGACATTCAATTAATTATTCCTAAACAAAAATTAGTTGGGTCAATATCTTCTAAAAATTACATCTAGAAAAAGTTGTAGTCAGTCATATAGTAGTCCATTTAAGATTGTGATACGGCCAATCATATAGAAGCTCTTCCACTCGAATTATGCCTAGAATAAAGTATCATACCAATGCCATTTTAGCTCCCATATTTCTATCAGAAGATCTGAAAAATCATTCAGATTAAATCATAAAATATGAATTATAAAGAGCGACTTTGTGAATTGGGTTCTAAAAGTAAAAGAACTTTGATGAATCAAGCAACGCCAAAAATTTAATAGTGAAGTCTAATAACTAATAAGAGAGACAAGGAAATAATCACATAGTCATCCAAATGTCTCTCAGAGCCATGATTACCATATGCCGATGTTCTATTAATCGGTTTCTACAAAAGACAAAGTATAATATAAAGAAGCAATTAATGTTTTAACTCTATGAGTAATTTCTGTTTTATAACAAGTATCTGAGTAGTTTGTGTTTGAATATTACAAGGCCAGGTAATGAAATTCACTCATAAAAGAAACCAGAAATCCCCAAAGAAATTTGACCCAGAATTGATGATATTAAATGCAATGAACGATGAAATAAGAAAACATGTATCAGCGAGTGAATCCATGCACTAACACCAACATTCAAGCATATATTACAGATCTATGAATTGGTTCTAGTAATATGACTATAGCACGAAATGTTAATGATATTAAATTCAGTTTCCACAATATTTTATTATACCTGTTATGCGGCGCCTTCCTGAGATTTCTTAGAAGGGCGACGTAAGGCTAAGCAGTCGATGTCAGTGCAATTGTTGTCCGCCAACTGAAGTCTCTTCCGTATGCTAGACTAAATTGTCAGTGCCATACGGGAAAACCAATGTCGTGAGCAACTGAGAGAACTGAAATGAGCAATTGAAATAAAAGCTGATTGCATTGAAGAAATGAAAGCTATTACAAAAAGCTACCTGGTGTCGGGGGGAGAGACACCAGTATAGAGAAATGTTTGCTTGCTTGAATATTTGAATGTTTGATCCCCCTTAATAATACTTAAAAAAATAAACCAAAGTTACATGACATGACCTAAACAAGCTGTAGAAGCACACTGAAAGTAAATGAAGTAAAACTACTCTGTATTAACAATGAAAAGGACTTAGTATTCTAAAAGGTAGAAACAAGTCCGTTTGCAGCAACTTTGTCTTGAGCATCAGGGGCGTGCATCGGTGCTATCGGTGCACGCGACACTATTTGTATCTGCCTACGGCTGGGCGCTGGCACTTGGATCAGGATCTGTGCGCGCGACATTGTCTGTGCGCGCAGGATTGTTGGCAACATGATGGTTTGTGCACGCGGTGTTGTCTGTACGCGCGGCACTGTTGGCACTTGCCAAGACGCCACGGGACGCGTCCAAGAGGTCATGGGGTGAGGCCAGAAAGCAGCCCATGACATTCTCCCCCATCTAAGTTGGCAACGTCCTCGGAGCCTTACCTGTAAGATGATGATTAGTCAGGATCTTGTTGGCTGGGAGGTCTGTTCCCCACGGTCTTGTGAGGTGGCTTTCTGAATGATGCTCCATATCTTTCTTAAATATTTTGAGGTGGATGACATGGAAGGCTAGATGGATTTTCCACCAGGCTGAGGTATTCGCCTGGTATGTGGCACTCCCAATGCTCTTTCAATGGACAAGGGTCTGATGTATTTTTGCAATAAGCAAGGGTCATGGATCCTCTCTGCAAACAAGTACCTCTTTGGGATTCTTCCTATCACTTTGTCTCCTGCTTGATGTTGGACAAAGCGAAGGTTTTGTTCGGCATACTTCTTTGCCCTCTCTTGGGCTTTGACAAGATAGCTCCGCACTATCTCCAAAGTTTGCTCCCATTCCTTTGAGAAACTGGGAGCTCGAGGCAATTTTGGCATGTTTGGTGCATTCACAGTCTGTGGGGGTAGCGGTTGCTATCCTGTAACAATTTCAAAAGTGCTTTTGTTTGTACTGGAGTACTTTTGTGAACTGAAACATAGTTGAGCAGCATCCAGAAGCTTCACCCAATTCTTGGTGAAGATATTTCTCCAGCATGTCATTGAGCCGTTCTGTCTGGCCATCTTCTTGTTGATGAAAGTTTGAGTTGTGACTCAATTTGGATACGAGGCACCTGAAGAGATAGATCCAAAATTTGCTAGTGAAGTGTGAGACACAATCACTAATGATGTCTTTGGGCAGGCCCCAATTTTACAATATGAGAGAAGAAGAGTCGAGCTGTATCTTCTGCCTATATGTTCTGTGAGGCTGCTATGAAGGTGGCATACTTGGAAACCCGATCTACCGCAACTAAGATGGTTGCAAGATCTCCGACCTTGTGTAATCCTGTGATGAAATTCAGGGAAACGCTTTCCCAAGGTCTCTGTGGGATAGGTAGCGGCTCCAAGAGTTCCGCTTGGTTCTTAAATCAGGCACCGTATCCACGATGGGTCGTAGTACGTCAACCATCACTTCGAGGACCGTGATGCGATCCCCATAATTCACCATGGTTAGAAATAGTGGTAATGGCAATGTGTTCCCTCGTCCAATATCGAGCCTATGCTCTGATACCAACTGTT
Organism: Nicotiana obtusifolia; assembly: GCA_002018475.1. Taxonomy (NCBI): domain Eukaryota; kingdom Viridiplantae; phylum Streptophyta; class Magnoliopsida; order Solanales; family Solanaceae; genus Nicotiana; species Nicotiana obtusifolia. The sequence goes on along the minus strand of MCJB01007613.1, from coordinate 7,386 downwards.
ACGCGACACCTTCTTGAGATTCCTTGGAAGGGCGACGTAAGGCTAAGAAATTGATGTCAATACAATTGCTGTCCGCCAACGGAGGTCCCCTCCGTACGCTAGACTAGATTATCAGTGTCGTACGGGAAAACCAATGTCCTGAGCGATTGAGAGAACTGAAATGAGCAATTGAGGATGAAAGCTGATTGCATTGATGAAACGAAAGCCATTACAAAAGGCTACGCAGTGTCGGGAGGGAGAGACACCAGTACAGAGAAATATTTGCTTGCTTAAATGTTTGAAAGCTTGATCCCTCTTAATAATGCTTAAAAAAATAAACCAAAGTTACATGACTTGACCTAAATAAGCTGTAGAGGCACACTGAAAGTAAATGAAGTAAAACTACTCTATATTTATAATGAAAAGGACTTAGTCTTCTACAAGGTAGAAACAAGTCCGTTGACAGCAACTTTTTCTTAAGCATCAGGGCCTGCGCGCACAGTGTTGTCAGCGTGCGCGACACTATTTGTATCTGCCTGTGGCTTGGCGCTGGCACTTGGATCAGGATCTGTGTGCGCGGCATTGTTGGCAACATGATGGTCTGTGCGCACGACACTGTTGGCACTTGCCACCTCTGGGGCGCTGGCAAGGATTATCAGTGGGGCGACAGAGGCACATGCGCGCTTGTCAGTTGGCGTTGCCGAGACCACAGAGCCGATCGTGGCGCTAGGCGTTGGGAGGCTTGTCAGGACGCCACAGGACGCATCCAAAGAGTCATGCGGTGAGGCTGGAAAGCAGCCCATGACATACCTCATGTGTTTCTCCTAATTCAAACCTAATAAGACATATTTTTGCAGGCACAAATATAAGTCAAAGAATTGGCTTGCTTGCTTCTGCAACAATTGACCAACATACACAGAGGATGCACATTTACCAAATCATACCCGAGTCTATTATACAACTTAAGATTTTATTCCATAGGAGGAATGGTATAGCACAGAAAAAGACTAGCAAATAATTAAATCAGCATTGCTTCCCTCTGCAACAATTAACCAATATACACAGAGGATGCACATCTACCAAAAGTTTAGTATCGTTCGATGCAAGTAATCTAGTACTTAATCAGAATTCATTAAAAGAACAAACCAGGAAGATGGGAAAGGTAAGATTATATTTTCCTCGCGTAATAAGTTGGGACCTCTCAGGTAATGTTCATTTTCCAATTTGATCCATTAGACTTAAGACTGTATTCTTCTCAACTGCAATCTCTCTTTTTCTGTTTGTGTCTCTTACTAGCAGTGAGCAATTTCTCTATTTAAGGCCTCAACTTTCAGTATCACCTTATTAACTTAACAACCATAACTTGCCATAAAATTTTTAATCATCAAGTCACACCCGTAATTTTTAACCATAGCTTCCTTCTACTTAGCTTCTTTCTGCATAATGGTACTGAGTGTTTACCCTTGTCTTCGGATAACAATTGAATTTGTACGTGGTTTTAAGGACACGTGATTTGGTTTGATACAAATAACAAATAATATAATGGAGATTAAAGTCGGTAAATAAATAGAGAAGAAATGCAAACCACAAGCCTTGAATAGTCTTGGCCTTGATTGATTTCTCCAAGATGAACAACAAATATGAATGAAACCAAACGAATAAAGTAATAATAAAAGCAGACTTCTTTTTTATGTATTGATAATTGTTTCGTGAGATGTCTTAGAATGATTACATTGCCCCTTTATATAGCGTGGGGAGAATCTTTTATACAAGGCAAGAATCTGTTACAAGGTAAAATATCTCTTGATTTTGCTGATTTAATGGTCTTATTGATTGGTGCCGTGATTCCCGCCGAGATGCTTACTTATCACGGGATTTTCGGTTCTTTCGTCATTCAAATTTGATAACTTACTCTAGGTAATTTCCCGGAACTGAGCTCAATAGGTTCATCTCGGGAGTCATGGCTTCAAGCTCTGATTCGATGTTGTTCGGTCTCGACCTTCGATCTTTGATACCTCAATATTCCTGCTTCGATGTTATTCGGTCTCACTCTTCCATCTTTGATATCTTGATCTCGGTTTACCAAACAGTAATTACGATAGATACCAACCGTCTAAACTAGAGCCCGAATTGTCCTCATGTAGACGGTCCGAGTTCGACCCCATACAGATAGTCCCCTTGTTTTTTGGAGAGTAATGAAGAAAAACGATATGAGCTGCAACCTTTTGATTAGGTTAAATGGCGACATACTTATGACGCGTGTGGCACGGAAGTCGGAGCGTCCCATCAAAATAAACGAATCACATATTGATAAATGACGGTGGAACTGTGACGTACGTGGTACGCGTCGAAAACGTCTCATCAGAGACAAACTTGGGACAAACCTCTGCAACATCAGTACATGCTAATTAATGCTTCGTTGCTTTGGGACGCGAACCGCCGCTTTTAAGGGCTATAAATAGCCTTCTCTGTCTTCACTTTCAGGAGTTTAAGCTATCTGCACATTTGAATCATTCTCTTCTTCAAATTCTCTAAGTTTTCTTGCAAGCGATCTCCCTTTTGTTCTTATCTTACTCCTACATCTTTTAACTTCTTTATCTCCTAATTAACAATGGCGAAAACCTCTAAATCCGTTCCTCAGAGACAGACCCCTTCTTCTTCTCAACCTACTGAAGATCCTCAGCCTGTTGATGTTGAGGAAACCATGGTTGAACCTCCTTTGAAGGCATTCGTACCGACTGAATATTCAATCGGTACCGACTTTAAAGTAGATAAGACTTCTTCAGTGCCGGGCCGGTGTGAACCAGTCACTAGGATTTGTTCGATTGCGGACAAAATCCTTGACAAGGTTAAAGAAGATTGTAATTGGATTAGCAAGTGCGTGGTCGTTCCTGCACCAGAAGAGGCAATCACCACCCACGTGGAGGGTTATTTGAGTGTTTACACTTATCCTTTCACGTTGGGCCCTTTGGACCCTGTTATTGTTTCCTTTTGCAAAAGGTACGAAGTAACATTGAGTCAGATCCACCTTTCTTTCTGGAGAATAGTCATTCTCTTTCCCTTTTTTGTAAGCAAGATCGACGGGCACCCTTTGACCGTCGATCACCTTCTGCGGTTATACAGTCCCCGACTCTTCTGAGGGGGATTAATAAAACTTGCTCGCCGGGCAAGCAAAGCCCCCTTCTTGAGCATTGATGAGGATAGGGATCAAGGTTGGATGAGCCGATTCGTTCGAGTAAAACCATCGGACCTGATTCTAGACATGCCGTTCCCCGAGAAGTGGAACATGAACAGTAAGTGTTATCCCATATTTCAACTTGTTCAATGTTTTTTCCTTCATTATTTTACTAACCAGTTCCATATGATGTAGCTGTATCCTATATGTCGGCCACGATTCCTCATCTGAAGGAATGGGTCTAAAGAGTAGTGTCCCAAAGACCCTATTCGGAACGTTCCTGGTGTGAGCTCTCGAAGGGCCGATGGGAGGCCCAGCACCATGGTGAGACCGGTTAAGTTCGAACTCAGCGTCTCATGTTATTGATTTCTAATTAGCTTTACTCTTCATTTGAATTTTTATCAAAGGACGTTGAATTGAGGCCAGCGTCCCCTAGTAATGAGGTTCCCTGCAAGCCCTTTGCTTCAGAGCAGGAGAAAGAGAAAAAGAGGAAAGAAGCCCCCAGTTCTTCTGAGCCCGAGAGAAGGAGACCAAAGAAAAGGATAGCTCGTAAGCCCAAGAGCAGCATTGATGACCGAATACTGTCCTCGGACTCACTTCGTTGGTTGAGGGACGAGTCCGAGGAAGATGAAGATTTCAATTTTTTGGGTAGCGAGCCATCTCGAACTGAAAGAGGGGGAGTCCTCGAGTAGAGAGCCGATGAAACACACCTTCATCGAGTCGAGGGCTTTGAAATGGGGGCAAGAGCTGGGGCTTCTACCGATGTGAGAGGGGCTTCACAGGGGATCTCGGGTCCCATAGAAATGATAGACTCCCCTTCCTTCTCGGAATCGACCCTGAACAAGGCCCAAGTCGCAAAAGGACATTCCCCGGGCAGGAGCCATGTACCGGAAGGCCCTTTCCGAGGTATCTTAAATGCCGTGGATTTGGCGTCTGCTGAGGATACCTTTGGGCTTGGTAACCTAGAAGTACCGAGGAAAAGTCCCTCCACCGGTATGAGCAGGGTTTCTTTCGGTCCGAAGTTAGTCGATAGATTTCCTGCTCCGAGTTCAGATCTTGATCAGACGCGGATCATATCCTTCGTCATTCCCGAAGATGCTAAGGTCCTTTCCTCTCCTGTAGGGGTGGCTAGCTATCTTCGATGTTTGGTGACCGAAGAAGATCAGGCTAAGATGAACGAGGTGGATGTATCCTACTTGTTCAATGAAGCTCAGCAAGCATTGAATAGGGTAAGTTTCTGATAAGCCTTATCTGGTGTTCATTGTTTTGCACTTTAAAACTTCGACTAACTGCCATATTTCCTTTCTTGTTTGCAGGCCTCGGTGCTTCATCATGAGGCTTTTCTTCATCACCGGGAAGAATCGGGACGTTGCGAGCGGCTCGAAGGGGAGATGGTGAGCCTTCGGGCCGAACTGGATTTTGTCCGAAGAGAGAATTCTGGCTTAGTCGAACAGATGGGGCAACAGCTTGATCAAATCACCTGACTCCGATCTGAGGCAAGCGAGGCTAGAGCTGAAGTCAATGAGTGGAAAAGCAAGATGGATCAGCTGGCTTGGGAAAAAGAGGCCATCCGTGCTCAGTTAGTTTCAGCAAAAACTCAACTGACAGAAGCAAAAGGGAGAATCGAGGCTCTGACTAAGAGCACCGATGTACTCTAATCCCAAGTCAGCGTGATCACCTCGGATCGAGATGTTTTTGCCAATGAGCTGCACATGGAAAAATCGGAGGCTGTTACAACCAAAGTTGAGGCCGATGAGCTGGTGGCCCATTACAAGGCCGACGCCGAGGCTGCTCAAGATCAATCAAAAATTTTGGTTGATCACATGAATTGGCAAACTCGCTTGTCCGTCCTCGAGGAGATACATGCTCGGGGCTTCGATCTATCATCCAAGATCGAGGATGCCAAAAGGATCGAGGTCGAAGTCAGAAAGCAACCCTTTCCGGAGGAAGAGGACTCCGAGAACTCGGAATGAAGCGCCTTCTCTTGTCTTTTTTTTGATATTATGTAATGATGTCCCCATCTTTGTAAGCATATCGCCCTTTTTCCTTTCCTTCTTTTGTTGCTGACTTGTTTTAATTCTTTCCATTAGAACCGAGGGTTTGCCTCGGTAAATTTTCTGTTCTTCGAATTCAATTTGTACTTGGCCAATTCTGGGATCTGCCTTAGTAGGTTTTACTTTCTTTCAATTATCTCTGTATGGCCTTAGCCTTTTAAAGATTCAGGGTTCCCCTTAGTAGGTCTTATTCCCCTTCGAGTTTCATTAACTCAGTATGGCCTTAGCCTTTTAAGAATCGGGGCTGGCCTTAGTAGGTCTTATTCCCCTTCGAGTTTCATTAACTCGGTATGGCCTTAGCCTTTTAAGAATCAGGGTTAGCCTTAGTAGGTCTTATTCCCCTTCAAATAAATTTGATTTTCGGATGAATCCCCGAGTGAGGCAGTATTTAATTGAACAAAGAAAATCAAAGCGGCCCCTGGGCCCGGAGACAGGATATTGGTGCAAGAGATCTTTATTCTTGTTCATGTGCTTGTACAGTTTATTTTGGGGATAGATCAATCTATTTGGGTACGGTTCCTTTGACCGTTTGACCCTTACATCGATTCCTAATGATCTTTGATTTTAGGGATGTTTCCCCGGATTGAAGTAGCCAAGCAGCCTTCCGAATATTTAAGGTCGATCGATGATTAGCACCAAGTGTTGTTGTCATCGATCTATGATCGGTCTTCAAATCTAAGTTAGCACGATTTACTGGTTTCCTCGTTAAAACCTTGCTGTAAAACCCAATTTGGGACAAAACCAGTCGAAGGAAAAAAGAATGCAACGCGTGCTTTCAGTCCTAACATCCCGTACTTTTTGATTCGAGGTTACTTTATTTGATACCTGCGAATGTTAGTTTGTCGATGTAGCATAAAAAAAAGTAAAAACGAGGAACGAAGGATCGTACCTTAACGGTAGTATTGTTTCAAGTGATTTATGTTCCAGTTGTTTGGTAGTTGTTTGCCGTCCATCTTTCCAAGCTTGTATGATCCCTTTTCTATGATCTTTATGATGGAGTAAGGTCCTTCCCAGTTCGGTCCCAATTTTCCTTCGTTCGGGTTTCGTGTGTTGGGTGTGACCTTCCTGAGTACTAAATCTCCAATATTGAAATGTCGAAGATGGGTTCTCCTATTGTAGTATCTTTCGATCTTTTGTTTTTGAGCGGCCAATCGAACAAGGGCAGCTTCCCTTCTTTCGTCCAATAGTTCCAGATTATGATTCATAGCTTCGTGGTTCGATTCTTCGGTCGCATAGCAGACTTGGTTCACCCACTTCGACCGGTATCAAAGCTTCAGCATCGTACACCAGGGAAAAGGGAGTGGCTCCGGTGCTAGATTTCTCGGTCGTACGATATGCCCACAGGACTTCAGGCAATAGTTCTTTCCACTTTCCCTTCGCATCCGTTAACCTCTTTTTGAGATTTCGAAGTATCGTTTTGTTGGTAGATTCAGCTTGTCCATTCCCGCTGGGGTGGTAGAGCGTTGATAGAATTCTTTTGATCTTGTTATCTCGAAGAATTTTGTCACTTTGCTGCCGAAGAACTGTTTCCCATTGTCACACACGATCTCTGATGGCATCCCAAACCGATATATGATGTGATCCCAAATGAACTCGATTACTTCTTTTTCCCTAACCTTCTCATATGCCTGCGCTTCCACCCATTTGGAGAAATAATCAGTCACAAAAAGAATGAATTGAGCCTTACCTGGTTTGGGGAAGAGGGCCAACAATGTCCATTCCCCATTTCATGAACGGCCATGGTGATAAGACTGAATGCAACGCTTCCCCGGGCTGATGGATCATCGGGGCATGCCTTTGACATTCGTTACTTTTGCGAACGAACTCCTTCGCGTCCTTTTCCATGTCGATCCAATAATAACCGGCTCTGATTATTTTTTGGATTAGGGGTTCGGCACCGAAGTGGTTCCCACAAGTGCCTTCGTGGATTTCTCTTAAAATGTATTCAGTATCACCCGGTAAGGGTGCTTCCTGGGCCGGGCCTGGCGGTCCTTGTGTATGGGACCGGCCCGCTACGGGCCTAAGCCCACATGGTCCCGAGCTAAATGGGCCGGGCCCGCGGGCCTAACGGGCCTAAACGGTTCCGGATATTTTTTTTTGTTAATCTATTTCTATTTCTTGTAGACTATATATGCATATAGTAATATATATATATATATATATATATATATATATATT